>JAMKCH010038557.1:0-14197 GCA_023653785.1 Ophioderma brevispina | reverse complement strand
AGTCCCAATGGCATCGTTCTGGCTGCTCACATTTATGAATCCCTGACATGTCCATCAGCACCGCCAACCGTGATAGTTCGCGGGTAGATCATAACGCTTCCTTTCCTTCACTTCTCAATCGCCGTAGCTCTGGGAGTTTCTCCTTTCTAAGCTTTTGCACTTTCAGACTGTAGTCATTGCGACGAACGCCTTTGGCATGAGATGGACCAAAAGTTTTTCCTCTTGAAAAGTCAGCCAAGGCTTTACGGCTCTTCTCTTTCTCTTGAAAGTGACTGAAACCCACATGAATTGGACCCCTGGGGGGGGGGTTTTGGGCCTATTCCACCAGCTGCACATTGTGTTTGATTCTGAGCTTCATGAATAAGTTTACCAGAACGGTGTGCTCTCTGGAGATCACCTTGTTAATATTACAGTCTTTCAGCATGGTAGAGACAAAGCTATAGCAATCTGGGCCCTCTTCGCCTTCCGGAAGTTGAAAATAACAATGTCACACGCCTACTCCTATTTTTTCGAGTCGTCAGTTTGATCTCCGACGTTCAAGCTTGTGTTTCAAATCATCAACCTCGCCTTTAATATTGTCCATACGAGTGTCCACTCCAACTTGAATCCTTCAAACAGGTCCTTACACTCCCTAAACACCTTAAAAACCGCTGCTCTTGTCGATCTCAAAATCTTGAAACCACTGTGGCGGTGCGGTAGCGTTTGCCGACAAATCTGTGGTGATTCCATGGGCGGCCGCATTTTGGTTCGTGACCCGGAAGCACCTTCTGCAGCAACGACATCCATAACTTGTTCCGCCCCCCCGCTGGCTTGATCAGAGTGTAAGGTTTTCCATTGGTGTTTTTTTGCCTCCCCTGAGATTTTGATGGTGTAGCGGGTTCTCTTATTTCCCCTGAATCTCAGTGTTTTCATATTGATTCTAAATAGCACGACACTATTCAAAACGCAACTAAAGGACGAAATTTTGGGAGCCCCCTGCAAAGCGTGCTCTACATGTAGACAAGCGTTCATCACGTGACCACGTCACTTAAAGTTACCTCGCTTTGGATGTTTCCCTCGTTAAGTGAGTTATTTGTATTATAATTATGCCTTTTCTTCCTTGTTATACTATGATTACATGTGTGGTGTAGTGAACTATCAAGCTTTTCTCACAAACCGCGACGTGTGTTTCCCTTTTTACGGGAACTTATTTTGAAACCCATAGCCCGTCCTTCCAGGCACACCACAAAAACAATGAAATTCCATTAAAATACACGTAAATAATCCCTTTTCCCTTCTCTTTTTGGCGTCCCCTCGGGTGACAATTATGATTTCACAGGGAAGTGAATATGAAACTTTTTCAAAATATTTCCTTTTTTGAAGATAATTCTTTTATCCTGGGCCCGGTCTCGAATATAAAAGTGACGGGATGTGTGGCCGACAATTAAACATGGGGGTATTTCATCCGATGAAAGGCATGACACAGAAACAGGAGGTTTTTGCGTGAGATCCCAAAAAGGAGATCATCAGTGAAGACCAGGAAACAAAGGGCGAAACACTAAAGGAATTGCATAAAATTGTCAATATGCTTGTAAAAATGTTTTTAAACAAATTCAGAAAAACTTGCAATAAGTTTAGATTTCGGGGGAAACATTCCAACATTCTAGTCAGTCAAAAAGGGGTCTTTACGTTCCTGATCATTAAATTGATTTGAAAGGGGCCATTTGGGTGACGCAAAAATAAATAAAAAAGGATCTTTGCGTGAGAGCGCGTTGAAAAAAGAAGGGTCAATATGTGGTCACACCTGCCCGTCATCTATTATCAGCCGATTATCAGTACGTGAGTCCCCCCTCGGTCTAATATCGATCGGGCATACAAAAATAAGTTCCTTACACAGTAACCAATTTTAACGAGAGTTTGAGTACAAACTTGTTTTATTTGATCAAGACTGATTTGTTTATGGTGTAGTGAAACTACGTCCATGCTGCAATAGTTTTAAAACTTGATATTTTTGCACATTGCTTTACTTCGACCAGCGGAGGAAGACCACATTACCATTATTACTCCGCAACGCGACGTAACGCGACGCGACGTGACGTGACGTGACGCGTATATTAGATATAAGCCAAAGGAACCGCCTCCCCTTGGTCAGTTAAGTGTTACTAGGTTGTTTTTCACTTTTATCCCATGGACGTGGTCATTCTTACCTTCCCCATTTCTTGTCGCCGTTGCATGGTTGACTCAATCACTTATTGACTCTCATTGTAATTTATTTTCACAACTGTCCAATGTTGTAGTGATGCATGGTCTCCCATTAGCTTTGTTCCCTTGTATTGCGCTTTGTAGTCACACCAGTATGACCGCACTTCACCGCAGTATCGTACATTTTTCCAACACACATTTTCGGCCAGATTTTGTATCACGCATCATTTATCTTGTTTATAGTCTGATTTTTTATTCCTGTCAGTAAGCGCATATTGTCGATGGTAAGAAATCATTTGGAGAGAATGTATTGAGATCAAAAAGTAAAAAGCCGTATTAACAGCTGGAATGCTCAACTTTGTTCAACAGAATATGATGCTTTAACCCATTTTACATGAACTTTTTTGTATCGAATATAGGCTTCATACCAGATTCAATTGAATAGATCGTCATCAATGGCGGATCCAGGATTTGAAAAATGTCAAAATTACCCGGGGGCTGAAAGGCTGTAACTGGTCCAAAATAGCTCAAAATGGGCTGATTTTGCAAGAATGTGCAGAATTACCGGGGCGCGCGCCCCCTCCGCCCCCTGGATCCGCGCCTGGTCATACAGTTTGAAACACGCTATCGATTCCTTTGTTTGGCGTTAATCAAAGAACGGATAAAGTGTCATGAACATCGAGGCTGGGTGAAGAGGAGGATTAGGCCACGTAAATATTATAGTTTGTTATGAGTGACCAATACTCTATGATTTTACCAAGCTGTCAAATATTATTTCTGGAACAAGACGAATAAATGTAAACGTATCAGATTTTCTAATATTCTTTAGTGACGTAAAGGAACTTCGGTGAATAATAATTACTTATTAGTATTATTTGCTTATGTTGAATGCTTCAGATTTTGTTCAAGTTTGGTGTTTGGACTTTATCCAGTGCAATTGCTTTGTAATTTTTTCTTCGTGAGAAAAGGGATATTTTTTATAATTATGGCCTTAAGCTTATCCGGTATCGTGACATCGATTTTCTATTGTACTGATTTGGTAAAGTATACAACCTTTCAGAACGAATGGACTCGTCGACGCGCCCCAAAAACTTTTAATGAACTGACAGGAATAAAAAGTCCTCCATAGTTATGGAGCTGAGTGTTTTATACAATGATTGGGATGTGAACCATGTAAAACATAGGGCAGGTCTGGTAAATGCTGTAATGTTGATTCGCGTTGATCTCACCGCGTTACAAATAGTTTTAAAAATGGCACCTCCTGAAGGTTTCTATTTTTACTTTATTTAAGGACTTTTTGAGGTGTAGCCATACTTAAAATATCACTAAACATATCACTGAAGCATAATATCAATATACTCCTATTTGTGCGTCTATACCTTAATTATACCTCAGTTAAATATCATCCATCATACTTGCAGCATTGTATATACATTTCAAGACTTCTTGCACTGTACTCTGCATCCTTTCGTACATTTCAAATGATTGCATGTGCTTTGATATTTTTTTTTTTTTTTTTTTTTTGATAATTGTTTGACTCTGTACATGACCTGCCACGAATCCTTCTCAAAATAGATGCTAGGCTAGTGCGTCTTGTGTTAGGGAAATGTTTCCAATCTCTATGCCATTTTGAGTGACTTCTTCTTCTTAGCGTGTCCACATGTCATTAGTAATGGCTTGTGGTGGTGTCGGGATTTATTCAACTGAGTAAGCAGATCCGGGGGGCCACGTGTATCCACGATACTGACGCTCCTAACATGGCCCACTTTTTTGAGACTGGGGCGGATTGGGAACAGTCAGGGGTTTATACCCTGCTCTTATTCATTCGACTTTGACTACGATGTACATGTACAGTTGTGGCTCTCTGTACACGGGACCGACGGCTTAACGTCCCCTCCGAAGGACGGGATGCTTTCATGATTCATTTGCCCAATTCCAAGTGAACCATGGAGGAGAGCGGTATTCTGTATTTAATCAATAGCTCGTATACAGATTTAATCCAGAATTGAGCACCCGATTAAATCCCAGCAAATGACCCCACGGGGATTCGAACCCGGGATTTTTTGATAGATTTGCGCAACAGGCAAGCACCCTAACCGCTAGGCCACGCTCTCCCATTTTGAGTGACTAACTGCTGCCTTTTACTACAAGATCCTTCTAAACAGAATCAGAGATCATGTGGACCCCATCTTAAGAAGCAACCAGCCTGGATTTCGTTCTGGAAGAAGTTGTGCCCAGCAGATCCATATCCTCAGAAGAATCATGGAAGGTTTCCAAGACTACCAGCTTCCTCTTACAGTCACCTTTATAGACTTTAAGAAGGCCTTTGATTCCATCAATAGAAAGGTTATGTTTGCTGTGATACGGCATTATGGAATACCGAAAGCAGTAGTGAATGTCATAAGTGCGCTATACAACAAATCTAAAAGTGCAGTAATGGTGCACTTCAAGTCTATGGTGAATCCATCAACCATGTGGCAGATTTCAAATATCTTGGCTCCAAAGACACCAAGCATTAGCATGGAGTGCCTTCTGGAAGCTAGAATGTCTGTGGAGCCCCCAATTATCCAGCTCTGCAAAAGTCAAGTTATTCAACACTACCTGTGTGACCATCCTACTCTATGGCTGTGAATCCTGGGTGTTATCACAAGACATGGAAAGCAAAAATCAACGTATTTGCTACCTCTGCTATAGGATGATGCTGGACATTATAAAGCGGAAGGAAGTTTTTTTTTGTCCTCAAAACCACCATCTTCATACTCTTATACTCAATGATAACACTTGAGCATCTTATCCACCTTGTAAGAAATCGCCAGCTGAATTCCTTGGACACATCATTCCTGACCAGAGGAAGAGCCTGCTAGAAGATACGCTATCTACATACACCATGAAAAAGGAGACCTGGACGTCCACGCACCCTTTATTTAGCCTACATCCAAACGGGTGCTAGGTTATGATAAAGGCATGATTTGATACAAGTTGAAGAGGATAGCCGCACTGCCCAAAGATAGATGGCATGGAGAAATCTGTAAAAAAACCCGCCTGATACCGCACCGAAGGATGATTGATTGATGATCTGTGTGTTTTAGTTTGGCACGTGAGCCTCTAGGAGTTAGATATCGAAGGTTGACAATCAGAAAGCCTAAAACTCAATAATTATTGTTTGTAAAATTAGTTCAAATTTTTCTACTAAGCAAATCTATTCATACTCAAAATGTAAACATCTCATAAAGCTCTATATGGTACGGTAGCAAACCTTATATAAAGTTTAGTAAACAAAGAAACAATTTTTATTCTGAAACAGCACGAATTAAGGAAATCTTTAATATTTCTTTTAGTGCGGAGTTACGTCCTTCTGACGGTAACTGAAAACGGAATTCTGTGCAGTTACATCTGCAATCATGCCTATGATTGACACATTATTCAAATCAGATGTAGGGACTCAAATAAGTGGTCACCAAAGAGGCTCAATACGCCAGCTTCAATCAACCTCAATGAGCGCTCTGCCCTACCAACCTACTCCAACCTACTTGGGAGTGAAGCTTGACCGGAAGCTTACTTTACCTGCAGCATCTCAAAGTCCGTATTGTGCAAAGGTATCTTCGAGGGAATAACCTCCTGTGCCGACTTGCTGGGATCCTCATGGGGTGCCAGCTTGACGACTCTATGCATCACCGCCTTGGCTCTGGGCTACAGCACTGCTGAATATGCCGCCCAGCATGGTGCAACAGATATCACACAAAGGATGGCCACAGTACTCACCGAGACCTTGCGAACCATTACTGGTTGCCTGCGTACTACTCCATCTGAATTCCCACCAGTACTTTCAGGCATGTACTGCAGTACTTCGGAGAGAACAACCACACGCACAAACTAGTGATAAGGCCCTGCTGGACAGACAACCAACCTGCGCAAACATGTCAAAGAATCACACCAACTTGGAAGACAGAGGACTGCGCTCTCGCCGCTTTTCTGCCGACACGCTGCTAAACTTTCCAGTTCCCCTTGTACAATCCTACAGACTGGAATAATGACCTGGCCTTAAGATACTCCAAAACCCAGATCAACTCTCTATTTACACCTAAGACAGAAACTACCACCTGGCAGGAGGAGGAATGGGTCACCTTGAACCGTATTCGCCACAGGAGTCGGTCGCTTCAACAGCAAGATGCACACGGGGGGCTGCGGCCTTCGCCAAGCTGCCAATGTGGTTCTCCATATTCCATCACAGACTGCGGATCACATTCTCAATGAGTGCCTCCCTTTCGCCAAAACCGGTGGACAAAGAGTCTCAAACCCCAATCAATCAACAGAGAGTTGGCTCCAAAGTTTACAACATATTTAGCTGCTGCCTCATAGCAAGAAGATACGCAAGAAGAAACGTGGTTTTAATTCATTGCAACTTATAATGATCAATTTTAGCTTTGAGTCAGTATTTCAAGATGAAAAATGTTTATAAGGAATTGACAAAAGTAAAATTTTCCAGAAAACGCAAAGTGACTTACATATGAGTATGATATTCAAGTAGGTTAAATAATTCATATTCCACAAGATTGAATGTTCGTAAATACATTAACATTAACAAATATCATGGGAAACTATTATATAACAACAGTAATTTTTGTCGCCGCCTTAACAGGGGCATTTAGTGAGGACCCCACGCCTCGTCCCCAGACTTACCTAAAAAAAGTGGAGAGTTTGAATCATCTGAACCAGCTGGGCTAGTATAGTATTTGTACGGCAATCTGCCGTGCAAATTCGATCGTCTCTGCAAGAAATTCGCAACTTTTTAATTTTGTCCGTAAAGAACGGACCAGAAATTACCGTACAGTAGTCTATGGAGATTGTGATTCGAAACATTTTGCTCAACACCAAAACGCAAGATCAGAATCAAAACTGAAAATTTTGGGGATAAACTTTTTTCAATGGATTACTAACGCAACATGCAACAAAACCGAGGGTGCTAGAATCACGAAAATGACTTAAGGCAGAAGAGACACATAGGATCCTTGGTCCCTGTAGTCTGTTGTTGTTGATTCTGTCTGTTGGAAAAAGGGTTGTGTTATTAACATTGACTGTAAATAACATACGTTGTGATAGATATTTAAACCTTAATTTGGGGCACAGGTTCTTGCAAGCATGACATCCCCCATTTGTTTTATGAGGTCAAAGGTCCACATACCAAGGTCAAAGGTCACGTTGAAGTCAAGTTGTAAAATAGGCTGAAAATGTAAAATTGACCTCATTCGAAAAGTTGAAGTTCAATTGGAACCAAACTTGGGTCATAGGTGCAACATGGGATGCCTCATTTGTTGATGAGGTCAAAGGTCACATACCAATGTCAAAGGTCATGTGAGGTTAAGTTGTAAGATAGGCTGAAAATGTCAAATTTACCTCATTTGAAAAGTTGAAGTGCAATTGGAACCAAACGTGGTTTATGGAGTTTACATGCAATCCCTCATTTGTTTATGAGGTCAAAGGTCACATATCAAGGTCAAAGATCATGTGAGGCCTATCATTCACAAACCGTGATGGCAGGGGACACAAGCGGTCCGAGGACCAATGTATTTTTAAATAATAACTTGGCTACATTAAGTTGGTGACATTTGTATACACGTAGGCCTATAGTATAAACTTTATCAGAAAGCCAATATAAGTGGGATAGGGAGCTGAAAAGCTGTTGCAATTCTGGCAATTGTGCAAGCTATGAAGCCTCAACTCATTGTTTGGCCAAATACAGTTACCATCAGAAGGTCGTAACTCAGAGTTAAGGCTTTCTGTTAGTAAACAAAGTGTGCACCATTGAGATGTGGAGAAGTGTTATTTTGCTTTATAGGAATAGGAAGTAGACTTGAGTTAAGGCTTCATGGTTTTCAGAATCTGTAGGTGTTACAGATTTTTTTGGTACCAAAACCTCAAAATCACCAAAAAGTGAGTTACGTCCTTGTGTTTGTCAACCCTCGATGTGTAAATACTACGTGAATAAAAAAAATTGTTCAATAGTTGCAGATGAACTTGACCTTGATAAAATCACTGAATCATAGATTTGTTGTTGTTGTAATATAGCAAATCTAATATACTTCCAAATTTTAACACTGCTACTGTAATCAAGGTATAGATACAAGCTATGTCAATAAGCAACTAAACTCTTTGCAATATCCTAAACAATGGGAAGATCTTGTTTTCTTGCTCTGCAACAGGTGAATTGGTGTTTGGATTCGTCATAGCAGTTGGCACATTGGTATAAATAAATTAATTGATTAATCCGTAGTTGAAATAATCAAGAAAATATAGCATTAAGTTGACAAAGGCATCATGATATTGATATTGTATACATTATCACAAAAACAAGTTTAATGTGTGTAAATCTCATAGGAATGGCGAAAAAAGGGGTGTGTTTACAAAATTGGTCATATCTGACTTATTTTTTAATCGATTTCTTTCACTTTTTCAACATTTGGAAGTATATTAGATGTGTTTTATAAAAACAACAACAAATATATGATATAGTGATTGCATTAAGGTAAAGATCACCTTTAATCCTTCCACATTTTGTTTTGATTCACGTAGTACACACGCCACGAGATCTACCGTTAGCAAATACCCATTTTCTTGGTAGTTCATTTTCAATACAATTTTGTAAAACATAAGTAATATGGGTTTCATGAAAAAATACATTTTTAGCTTTCTGATTTCGTATCCAGTTAAAGATTATCCTTCTTTTTGCTTTATTTCGTATTCCTCTTACTTTTAACCCTCGTCCAACCAAGGGGAGGGGGGTTGTTACCACGAATACCACCCCCAACGGATGACCCCCTGTCGCACAAAAACGCAAACGAATACGATCTAAGGTTTTTATGTAATTGTAAGTTCATCCTTTGCGGTCATTTTAGCGAGAAAAAAAATTGGAGGTACCACCTTCAGGGAGTTCAGGGCGTCCCGTCAAAGTCGGAAGGTACGGGGGGGGGGGGTGGTTTTTTTTTTTTTTTTTTTTGCAACCTTCATTTACTTTACTGTGTAAATGCCAAAAAAATGGTACTTTATGTAAGGCCAAAAAAAATGTTGTATTGGAGTAACGGGCCAGTGTAAAATAGGGTAGGGCGGGCGGATTTTTTTTAATAATGCATTACTACATAGAATCATCACACATAGTCTATGTAATGTTATTAATATTGATGCTTTTGACTCTTATTATTGAAAATCTTAAAGAGAAGTTGCCAAAGTTACACCAGAACACAAAAAACACAAAAAATATTGAGAAAATCGGTTAAAAATCAGGATAAAAACAACTTGAAAATAAGATTTTTTCTAAAAAAAATAAAAAAATATTAGGGTAGGTATACAGGGCTTGATTTTCAAAATTAAGTATGATGCTACTGTAAGCCAATACTTGTATTTTTTCTTATTATTTAGAGTAATAACAAGTGTATGCTTTTTTTGGCACCCATCAGTGCCAAATAAATACCAATTTTGCTTGCAGGAATGGCAAAAAAGGTCGAAAAACCTTCGATTTTTGCGATTTGCTTACAAATTTGCGTAAAAATGAGCTATCAGTGATGACGTCACTTGCGATGATATTGTTAAAACTTGAGAGGTGTGCACTTGCTTTGAAGATCAAGGACTATGTAGCATACACAAATGCAGAACCAAACAAGATGATGTTTGCGCTTAATTACGAAAAATCAGGGTGGTGGTAACCCCCCTTAAAAGAAAGAGTGAAAATCCACTCGGAATTCGAGTAATTTTAAAAGTAACTCTAATCGAGTGGCTCTTAGCTCTAAAAGAGGCGAGAGAAAATGCATGTCATGATCACATTAAATCGCGGTTTTAACCGAGCTCCACTCTGTTAGAGTGGCCTTAAAATGCCAATCTTTTCGAGTGAAGCCCACTCTGAGTTCTTGTCAACCGGATTTTAGCTCTAAAAGGTGAGAAAATGCTCACTCTTTTTCGTCGGAGGGTGAACTAATAGCCAATCAACGGAAAAAAAAGACTCTAACGGATTCAGTCCATATCTAGTTTAGTATGGGTTGTGTGTTGTGTGTGGGGGGGGGGGGTTAGTGGTTAAGACATGCCATCCTAACAGAATCAACTCCGGCGCGACCCTGAGAGCTAGTCTATTTCAAAGAACATATGGCTCTTAGTATGAGGATCGGACCGACCTGGACGAAGACTCGGACTAAAGTGAAGCCCAATGTAAGGTCAATAATTTCATGAAACATGAGGCCCTAATATACGGGAATTCCTGAAAAGTTGGGGGGAAAAAAAACCCGAATCATAGAAACGGATTGCCATAGTTGTAATCATTGCTAGCTATTTTGTATTCGGGTCCACCACTCCACTATCTGCGGTTACCTCGGCTGCGATGGCTGCCGCTTTGTGAGGGATCGTAGGGTGTGATTCCGATGAGTTAAAATAGGCTTCTGTTTTACCTCGAAAAGCTTTCCGAAACATCACGCATTGTTTTTTTACTTGCCGGCGGCCAGACAGAACAGGAAATTGGGATACGGTTATTTATTTGGCTAGCAAAATTCAGGCTAGTTTAACCTGGTTATCCATATGTGCCTCCCACCTAGAACCCTTGCCTACCGGCTGACTTTGCATGCACTTTGCGGGGAATACAATATGTCACATGTCAGTTGTAAAGGGAAACATTGAAAATATTTTGACAGTGTAGATGCAGCCTGGCGCGGACACCCAATTTTCTCGGAATTCTCGATTCAGGAACTCCCGCGTTTTGTTGCTCTGTTCAAACAACAAATGGGACCCGTCATTTCTGTGTAGATTAAAGTGAGCGTTGAAGAGACTAACATTAATAGTTATCCACATACCTTACCTGCATTTATTACTGGTAGTCCCGATTAGGCTGCGTTCAGATCTGATATGTCAGATTTATCAGATCTGACATGGGGGAACAAAATGGACCCAAACCGTCCTTTGGGATCGCCAAAAGGCCCCTTTCATTTTTTGTTAACCTCCAACAAGGGGACTTTTGCCTTGCACCATTTAGGACCCTTATATCTCATTATTGTCCAGTTGAGTAAAGCCACCGAAAAGTGCTTTTTCAGGCAAAAAATTTTTTTTACTAACTTTATGCTTCAAGTAGCGATTCGTCGCTCCATCAACAACCAAATGAAACGCCACATCGTTACAAAATAACAGTTGTAGTATACTCTAAACCAGATTTGCGCTGAAAACCTTTGGATCAACAGCCATCTGGGGTTTGGTTTGTGTTCCGTGGTTTTCAGAGCTTTTCCTTGTAAGAGACGCTTGCTAAATTTTCGGAAGGTATCGCTGTATCCACATATCAGATCTTAATTTTGATATGAACAGGATTTGCAAAAAATTATGTTGGATAAACACGTGTTTGTAAATATTTGCTAGCAGAGTGTAAAGTAAATGAATTAGAAACTATTTCAGTTGCTTGCATGGCATGTTAATGATGATAATCATCATTCTGGCATCAAATCCCTATCAAAATAGACAGAATAGTTGAATTAAATATTGCTCAGGAAAAAAACCGCTACTTTAAAATACTGCGGTTTGTTATTGGCATAGAGAGCAATCATGCAGTACAAGTGAGCCAAATTCCAAGGTGGTAAAAACAAATTTCCAGGCCGCTGACATTGACTGAACAGGATGCGAGTTGTTTGGCCAGAATTCCACAACAAAATTGTTATTGCCACAGAGAGTAATCATGCGGATACAAGTGAATCAAAAGTCGAAGTAAACAAACTTCTAGGCCGCTGATTTTGACTAAATAGTTCATATTCCAACAAACTTTTGTTATTGGTACAGAGCCAGGTACCATACGGCTGATTATTGGACTAAGAGAATATAATTAGCTGGTAATGCGTGACTTCGCATCTCCACGAGTAGAATCGTTAAGGTGAAGGAGTCGAAATTAAGTGAGAAACCAGGAGTATAGAAAGGAATATTTGGGACGCGAGAATATTTGGCTTTGTCACAAAGTTGCAGAAAAGTAGCTTTCAAAAAAACAATTTGCAGCCGAAATGGTTGAATGAAATTTTTGACTTTTAATGCACTTCTTTTTCCATACCAAACAAAAATTGGAAATCGGCCAAGCGTTAATAAGTTACTTAAGTGGTGGTCCCTGGACCCCCCCCTGGGCACTAACGCAGGTGGCCGGTATTTCACCTTGTGGCCCTGGGAAATCAATACGGGACGGTAATACCGGAATTTACCGGTAAATACCACCAGGAATATTTTGGCCAAAATGGGGAAACCAATACTGGGGAAATACCGGGAAATGGGAAATACTAAAAAGTGACATTTTGAAGGACATTTTTCTTTATCAAAATTAACTAACAAACACAGATAAGCACTATTTCATGCAATAAATGACCAGGGGAGGGGTTGGGTGATGCGTGTTTTCATTTTATCACTTAACTATTGGACTCATGTCTTTTGATCTGTAGATTGCACATTTCAAAATTTAATCCACTATTTGTCTCAACAATTATGTAATACATCAAAATTACTATGTAAGTGGCTTAATAGTCACAGATAAAATATTCACTAAATGGTTTCGGTAAAGAAAGGGGAATTTGCCAGCAGGACCACGTAGTGTATACAAGTACATGTAAGATTGCACAAGTTAGAACTGCTGGATGCAGAAACATTCATTACTGCATGGCAGCTTTTATTCTAATTCTATTCATTTTCTTATTTGATTCCTGGTGTTGTAGCTGTGTCTTTTTTATAAGAACAAAACTATTAGTGTCCAGGCCTTCATTGAAAAAATAAGAGGAGAGCTAATATAACTCTGGGTTCATTTAGGTGCACAACAAGTGGCTCAATTTTACTTGCATTGTACATATAAAAAAAAGGGCACGATTCAAGTCGTAATAAGGAACTCAATTTATTGAGCTCCTGAAAGACTGTTGAGGAACGGAAAGGCGAGCTGTAGGAGCTCGCTCTGGAGCAATTGAGCACTCAGAAATGAAGGTCTGATTGTCAAAAATATATTAAGACCCACACCCTAGGGTAGTAGCCTCATCTTATTAATACTATATGGCCTACTTGTTGTTGGTTATTATAATCACTCCGTGGAGGGGAGTTGAATTTGAATTAAACCCTTCAGAACATACCCAGATTATCCACCACAACATTTTAACTGTAAAATGTAGTTTTATGTGAGGGTAAACCCCAGTGCCTTTAAATTTGTATTACATCCTATATATTTCCCGGGTTTATCGTACCAGGTATGTCCCACTTTTCCAGTATTTCCCGGTATTTCCCCGGTATTTACAGTATTTACCGGTATTTCCCACTATTTCCCGCCCTAGGTGGGAAAATACTAGTATTGTCCCGGGAAATTGCCAACACTGTAAGGTTTTCGAAAATCAATTAAAATTTCAAATTACTTTTTTTAAAAATAAAGAACCAAAGCAATTTTGTTTGCTGATATATGTTCACACATAATTAAGTAAACAATTATAGAACCTTAACAATAATTAACTCTTTATGTTGCGGAAAACAATTTCTGTGGAAGTTGCTAAACGTTACTGTACAAAGTCCATCTCTGGGAACACTGCCGTGCATTTTAAAAAAAAAAAAACACCCGTTAAAAATACAGGGTTTCTTAACTGCAACTTTGTTAAATATATGTTATCGTAATGTGGGTGTTCTAGAGTAGATTTAGAGTAATTTGGGTGTCTAGAGTAGATATCAATCTAAAATAGGTTTCAAAAAGTTTGATGTAAGCGCATGGGTCATTTGAATTTTCCGTCTTTTTGCCCATTTTTCGCGTGTTGTGAAACTGGAAACAACAATGTTGCCTCTATTTGCATCCCAAATAAAAATTTTCATTTTTATGCTGAATTTGAGGTGGTCTTATGACCCTTCTAATGGAGTGAAGATTTAGTAAAAAAAATGATCCCCCCCCCCTTGGGACCAAACGGGAGTGAAAACCCCTTGGTCACCAAGTTGTTTATATACATATCCCTTCTTCCTTCTTCAAAAAAAATAAATGCGGTTTTCGGAAAAAATAACAAAA
>JAMKCH010038556.1:0-40348 GCA_023653785.1 Ophioderma brevispina | reverse complement strand
CTCAGAACCAGGAAGTTACATTGAATAGTCGTTATTTCCAGTCGTTATTTTTATTTTGATGCACCTTTTTTAGTGGCGATACACGGGGGCTACTAAATTAATAAATAAAAATATCGACTGTAAAAAGAGTAACGTCCACAGGGAGATTTCAATATTCATAGACTTTTAATCGCAGGCTCTCATATACTCTACCTGTGCTGACGTACGCATAAATATACTGTCATAAGACTAAAGAGAACAAATTTAGCGAACTAAAATGTGAAATTTATACTCCGATTTTCGATGATTTTTCGAGAAAAAACAGAAATTATAAAAGAAAAAAAAACTTTTTTTTGATGCGGCGCCAAAACGCCTGCGCGCGAGGACGAGAAACTAGTATATTTTTTTCCATTAACTTGGCCTTAGAATGATTTTTGTATTGTGATATCATGCTCCAACAAATTGAAGGCCATAAAATAGGCTCAAACTTCAGTGTAAAATCCCATGGTTAAAATTCCAATTGTTTTATATGTCAAAAAAATCTCATTTGAGGGCTAGTGAAAGGAAGTTCTTGCTACCATGATGTATGTGTGTACTCGCAATCTCAGTCTCGGCATAGAGCAATCCGTAACAAAATGTCATTCGCGATAAAGAATGGTGTCTGAGTTGCTCGTTAAGGTTTGTGTTGCGAACTAAGTTCAGCCTCACATGTATGGCTCTACAGTCTAAGACTAGTCAGGCAACCTCAGGTCAGAATTCAGGGTCAAGTGGGCAACTTGAGGTGCAACTACTCTGAGTGTGTGGTTCTACACATTTATTCAAAGGGTCGTTTATCAGGCAAGAGAAGGGGGTGAGGATCACTATTTCGAAGATTTGTTAAATCCAAATTTTTTTATAGTCGCAATAGGCTTGTGTTATCTCAAAGGTTTTTGGATGGGGGGGGGTGGGGGGGGGGGGTGGGGGTGGGTTTAATAATCAAAGGTGCATTATCCAAAGGTTCATTTATCCAAAAAGAAATAGGTTTCGTGTATCTGAAATTTGTCTATTCCATTTTTGGATGCAATGACATTCAGGAAAAATTAAACGTCCTTCAGAATGTACACAAATGTTCGGATTAACAACGCTTTGCTTTGGAATAACACATGAATATCCCAACATTCTGATTTATAACAACTCTCATGATCTTCGATCATATTATAACAAACCTTCGGAAATACACTAGGTGCCTAACTATGTCAACAAGTACAACGGAGTCATACTAAAATTTCGGGCACGTCCGACGATCTTTATCAATGTTTTGAATTTCGCATTACGAATTACACCCTCAAAACAATGGCACGTTATCGTGCCCGACCATCCATGTGGGTCAATGTCAGAAACGACGATGGGTCCCTGTACTAAACGCAACCTAAAGAGACATAGATTTCGCAGAAATAGCGCCTCCAATTTTTTCTCGAACCAGGTTTTTTACATATTTGGATGCTTATGCGTCTGTTATCATGTAATAAGATGATGATTTAGTAGGTTTTCTGTCGTTCACGAACGCCTGACGACAGAAGTCAAAGCATGGTTTTCTATGGGGAACGATGTAATTACGATAGTCAGGGCAAGTTCAAAAACAAAGTTTGCTTTTCTTGTGCCCTGCTTTCTCAATAAACCTTCCAAACGTTCTCGTAGGTGGTCTACAACCGGTCAAGTGAAGTTGAGAGAAATTCAATATCCTAAAAAAATCTCCTTTCACTTTTAAGGTAAAACACAATATCCTATTACTAATTCCAGTCGTAGCGCGCGATTGATGTAACTGCATAACCAGATTTGACACCAAGCATTGCAGATCAAGTGAGACATTTCGACGACAGAAATCGCTCGCTGCCACTGTACATTGAGACTGATTATCATGCACACATGATGCATGGCCCCGGGCTTGAGTTTATCCAATCCGACCCACTCAATGTCTTGTTTATACTAAGCATCCAGTTTTTCATAATTTTTGTTCAAAAATACAAGAACTTGAAAACGGTTTTCATTAAGTCATAACGAGGTAAAAAGTCATAAAATATTCAAAGACAATCAATCAGGGGTACTTAAAAGTATGAAACAGTCACGCTGATGAAAAGTGGCACAACTTCAAACAAGAGAATGACAAAATTTTTGAATTAACGTCGTTTTTTATAAGTTGCACCCCAGAACGACTCTTCAAAGTGCTTCTTTTTGGCCGGACCAGCACATCCTTGAAGGTCCAATTTTTGATATCGTTGTCTATCCTCGGCATCTTTGACAATGTTTATTTTCCAGCCGGCGTCAACAAAAATTCCTTGAATTCCCGCTATAAGGCTTCAAAGGTCACTAAATATTTAACAGGTTAAAAAATTAAGGAAGGTTTTGTGATTGGTTCTAAACTTACGGTGTCTTTAATGGATAAACTACTTGGAATTTCAAATACCTACTTTAGTTTATTACTTTAAAAATAAAATGCTTGAACATATGCTATTTGACCAAACGAACAAAATTTCAAATATCTAGATTTTAACACTTTTCTGTCAATTTTCATATAATTTATGAAGAGGCAATTACTGAAAGAACCAATTGGAATCTCTGTTGGTGCACTGCAACACCGTGTACATATTTTCCGGCTGAAGCTGAGTTGGTATACGGGCAGCGTGGGAGGGAAATAGTGTTCCGTTTTCCGAAAGTGGGCCAATTTACCACACACGGTAACAAAATGGTTGCTTAAAAGTAAAGGTAATGTGTCTTGAGTGTTGTGGCCATCACATAATCTGATCATGAAGTGTTAAATGTATTTCATAGGGATTTTACCTGATCATCGATAGAAAGAAAAAATCGCCACCCTACCCATCTCATGTCTGTGGACAGTGCAGTGCCATGTTATATCAATGCACACCCGGGGGGCTCCCATATATGTGTAACCTGTAACAGTAAAGGGTGCAGTCGTGATCCAGCACCATCTGTTTAGTCATGGGTCTAGATACTGAGAAAAGTTGTTCGAAAAAATTTTTTGAGTTGATCCCGATCTTGCGGTTTCGTGTTATGGAGCATATGCTGTTTCCCACGTCCATGGCCTAGGCCACCGTGCTGTAATTTCGTCCGTTTACGGACAGAAAAAGAAGAAATACAAAATTGCGAATTTCTCACAGATACACCCGAAAAGGGAAAATTGGCATGGCCCGTTCAAAGTAATTGCCAACTTTTGTCAACCTGGGGGTATTTTTCACACCAAACAGTGTCAAGCTTTGTTATTTTGTTTTCTAATGCGTGTAGGACTATAAATTTTAAGGACAAAAGAAACCACCTTAATCTGTTTCCTTTATTACTGTTTGTAATCAGGAGAGTTTGAAAATTGAGCCATTTTTGTAAAAAATGCAACTAGTTTTATGGAAATTTAGATTAATTGCCAAAATAATTGATGTCTTCTCACCTAAATGTAAGTGGCACCTTCAGGCAATACCAGTGAAATGAACCTTGACGCTTGAATTTGGACAATTTCTGACATTTGTGCTTCTATTTTATCCCCAAAACAGGTTCGTGCATAAAAAGTTTTATTATAAAATCAAAAAAAGGGTAAAACAGCCGAGTGATGTTTCATGGATTGCTTAGTTGTAGGATGGAGAAACATTGTTACAATGCAAGGCAATCTTACCCACTGAGTTAGCAGATAATTAACTTTATGTCCAAAGTGTTGGGGACGTGACATGTGCAAAGAATTTTGACTTATTAAAATTTACTTTTTGACATTTATTAAAAACAACAAAAACTGATTTTAGCTTCTCTAAAGATGAAAACACCAGTAACGAGAAAGTCCCATAGTGATGCTTGTGTCCATCTCATGCCTTCCAAAATATTCCAAAGCTGTTAGATTTGCATGGTTGCTTGATTGAAGCTTGAGTGGGACGTGACAATTGAAAATGTGACGGGGCAATTTTTGAAAATTTACTAAAATGATCACACCTCAAAGTAAGTTGGCTTAGTTCACACACCCATGGAACAACTAGAAACATACGATAAATTTAAAGTTGCAGACCTCCCGTTTTGAGATATGCAACCTGAGTGTGTTGGACGTGACAAATTTGTTGGACGTTACTGGTGTGAACGGAAATTTCATGTTGATGGAGCCAAGTCATTTTAAAGTGGTTGTCCAAAACTATTTAGGTAAATTTTACTAGTACAGTGAAAGTGCTATCACAGAATTAAACACAACCATAGCCCTTACTTCATAATACCAGGCTTCTGCAAAAATGTTGGACGTGACAAAATTGTGAACGGAAAAATGCGGACAAGATTTCGCATAACCATATCTATCTGAATTAATTCAAGACATCATGAAAATTTGGTGTGATTTGAGTAATTTCTGTTAGAAATAAACATAGATATTTAAATTTCATTTAAAAAAAAATTTCAGTATAAATTTGAATAAAATGTATTCAATGTGAACGGAAAATGTCACGTCCAACACTCAATTTTGATGCCCCATATAGTTTTTTGAGCACTCTGCTGCACCTTATTTTCACTGGTAATAAAGTGCACTAGTTGCCTACAAGAAACTCAAAAGTAAAATTTGACCGTTTTACATGTAGCTACATGTAAGAAGGCAGCTGAAAACAAAAGGGCATGTATTTTTGGGGTTGACGCCATAATCATCAAAATTTTGGACCATTTTGTGTGGGCCATCTCCTGAAATACAAGAACAAATATTGGTTTAGGTATGGAGTAGGGTCCTAGTAGAGATCTAGTAAAAACACAAAAGTGACTCTGTATCACCTTCCTGAAAAAAAAAATCTATAGTTTTGAAGTGAAAATTCAAAAAGTAGGCAATACTGTGAAACGGGCCATGTAGACGTTTGGTATACATTGATTACTAGGCTAACGGTTCAGA
Organism: Ophioderma brevispina; assembly: GCA_023653785.1. Classification (NCBI taxonomy): domain Eukaryota; kingdom Metazoa; phylum Echinodermata; class Ophiuroidea; order Amphilepidida; family Ophiodermatidae; genus Ophioderma; species Ophioderma brevispina. The sequence goes on along the minus strand of JAMKCH010038556.1, from coordinate 35,478 downwards.
TGATATAAAAAAAGTAAAAAAAATTTTTTAGGTAAGTCGGGGGGCCGAGGATGTGGACCCGGCCTAGTGGTAAGCTATATGGATAGCCTCAGAAGGCCCGAATTATAGGTAACCAATTCAAGTCACAGTTTACTATGAACAATTTGGAAAATATCCCCACTGAGCCTGAAAGCGATGTTCCAATCTATGCCTAAAATGGTCTTTGAGGAGACGGCATTATAATAAAACGTTATCAGAGATGAATCCCAACAAAGCCTAGGCCCAGATGGAGGCTGGTGTTGTCGCCCAAATATCCTAAAAATCACAAGCAAATGAAATAGCGGGCACTCAAAATATTATTTCAGCCTCATTTTGACACTGGGTGTTCCAGAGATGGTTGCTTTCAAAATATCACCCCTCCTTATAAAAAGGGCGTAGGGACAAACCAGCCAAATTACGTTCAGTAATCTTACTCTGTCTGTAGCAAAGTGTTCGAAACACATTTTAAAGTCGCAAGTAATGAACATCTGGAAAGTAAATATAATATGTGAAAATAAACATGGCTTTCGCAAAAAACCATTCATGCGAGGCGCAACTTTATAAATACCATCCATGAGATTGCGTCTCAAGTCGACCAAAGAAAACAGGTCGACGTGATCATAATGGATTCTGCGAAAGCCTTTGTAAGGTCCCCACCAAGGCTTTTACTGAGGTTAAATCGTTATGGAATACGTGGCAAAGCGTTAAAATGGACCGAAGCATTTCTGACCAAGCGGCAAACAACGCGTTGTTATTGACGGTAAATGTTCTCAGTGGGTGGATGTGGACCTCTAGGTCCCACAGGGCACAGTCACAGGACCTACAGAACTTTATCGCTTACAAATGATCTGCCGAGCAAGATAAAATCATGCTCAAAATTATTTGCTGACGACTATATCATATATAGAGTCATAGACGGTCCTGAGGATGCTGGCATATTACAAGATGACCTAGATAAGTGGACAGCCTGGCAAGGTAGTGCAGATGATGTTCAATGCCAGAAATGTTTTGTTTTAAGATAACTCATTCAAGATTCATACATATAAATACACATTATACTGCATTGGCTATACAAACGAATATCCATACTTAGGAATTACAATTACATCAACTCGACTTGGAATCACATCTCAGAAAATAAATAATATCTAAAGCAAAAGACTCTGGGGTTTGTCCGGCGAAATCGGACTCATGTGCACAGATTGTTAAAAATCTAGCGTACCAAACGCTAGTCCGCCCCTGTAGGCAATATGGTAGTTCCAATGGGGACCCAACACACTAAGGAAACTCTACAGAGTTGGAAGGGTACAAAACAGAAGTGCCCGCTTTGTAATGGGGGGATTATGGAAGGTATAGTAGCGTAACAGCAATGAAGAAGAACTGGATGGGATACTTTAGAACTCAGACGGAAAGTGACAAGAATAAACATCTTTCATGAAGCACTCCTGGGTCACCTCGCCATACCGTTACGAAAGATCTTGCGCCCGGTCACACGATCTTCTCGACATAGTCAATTTACTCAGATCACAACAAATAAAAACTGTCTCAAGTACTTATTTATACCAAGGACATTGGTAGACTGGAACTCACTACCAAATTACATCACCAACATAGAGGATAAGCAGAAATTCAACAAGGACAGCTAAGAAAACCATAACTACAGCCAAGAAGAACTAAAGCAAACGAACACAAGGTCGTCTCATTGATGTGCACCATCCCTACCCGTTTTGAACCCTTTTAGGGGTGTTGGTTAGTAACAGACCAGAACCAGAACCAGGATCAGGAAAGCCCCTTAATTATTTTCAAACAAAGCTGGAGTTTTTTTGAGTTTTAATATACTAAACTCTTTGTTAATTTTGTTGCTATGTGATCTATTTGTTCAGTTTTATCATAATCTTTTATCAATCATTCAACATTACCACCGCCTAATCTATATAAATGAACATAATTAGCTGTGTGGTATGTGTGTGTGTGAGAGAGAGAGAGAGTGTGATGGCTACCGTATAGGACACAGTTAAGATTTCCTCCAAAGAAGGGCTCACTCTAATGATCACATGGGTTTCAATGAGTGGGAAGAAATACTTTGGCAATAAAAATCGCATTTTTCTTCTAGCACATTATCACCCCTCATATGCATACAAATTCATGGGTTTTCAGCCAGAGGACATAATTTGCATTATTTGGTCAAATTTCAAAATTTTCTGAACGTCCCTAACCAGTATACACTTTTGGTAAAATGTTTTTGAGCGTTTAGTGCGTGAGGATTAAGTTCATACTCGGTATGCTTTACATTGAGACACGGGGTCTTATGTAGGGTAACAGATAAGGAGTTTAAGATCATTCAGGGATCACTTACGGTCATTATATATTGATCTACCCTATTCTTTTGACCACAAATCGGATGAGCTGTTGGGGACCCACCCTAGTCCAGGAAGCAACTTTCAGATTCCCTGGACTTTTTTTGAGCCATGTTGACCTCAATCGCTCAAACTTATTGTGGGATTTGTGTGTCCATCTCAATTACACAGCATAATTCTCTTTTGAGTTATCAACCATGACACAGAAAGTGGTACTTTTCAATAAGTAGTGTGCACCTTTGTCTGACAACTGTAGTTAATCATTTTATTTCTTTTTCTCGTGCTAGACACTGACAGGCAAGGAGGTAAGAACATCATTTACAAAAATACCATTTTGAGAGGAATTCTGTGGGTCAACATTTAGACACAAAATACACCCATCTCAATGAGTCATCCAGGTTTCTCTAATATGTGGTTTCACAGAACAAGGAACGTGTCACCAAATTTTTACCTGTTGGTTAGGAATAGCCTTCACAAATCTGTGTTCCCCCTGCTCTGAACTCGCTGCTGCTGAAACAAGTATTGACACTTAGGCTTGAAACACTGTCCGTGTGTTGACCTGTGCTCCCCTCAATGGAAAAAGTTACACACATGGACACTTGGCGTCTTACAGTAAATACAGTAAGCCGGTCAACACGTAACAGGAATCATGCCCGCGACAATAATCCAAAGTGTATTAGCAGTTAAAACCGTCAAGACCGTTGCAAGGAGGTGTACATGTGAGACATCAGGGCCAAAAGCCTAAAAAACATCTGAACAGAAATTGTATTGACAAAATCAGTAAGTCCACTGATTATTATTCTCATGCAAGTTCTGATTGGTTTGGACAATCTTTGACGTAATTAGGTTTACTTTCACACTTCTATTCATGTGCCTTTATTCTGTTAGCTAATCCTAATTCCCAAATGCCACAAAGTACCCACACTCGGTATATAATGGTATTTTATGATATTTGAGGTTTTCTCTAGCAGTATGACAGTAATAGAAAACTTGAAGTTCCTCTGTGTTATTTGGTTGTTTAGCAGTCTATTAAATGACTGTAGTATGTAGGGAGTTATCAAGAGTTAGGGTGAACAAATAAGTACTGGAATGTAGATTGGTAGCGTAGAGTAATTAACACAAATTCATTTAACTATTATTAAAAAAATACCCAACTTTCTCTTTCTATTCCCCCCTCTCTCTCGATTGAAATTGACATAGCATAGAACCTACAGATAAGGTGAGGATAAATTTTAATTGGATGTCTACATGTAATTGTAAATGTTGTATTAGCCTGCTGAATAGTTGTAAGATTTTGGCATTGATGTCGAGATAAAATCCCGAACAATGCCGGATATATTTCGTGGTGATTACGTTATCTGCAATATAACACAGCTTCATCTTGTTGACGCTCCTCCCACAGACCACAACAAAACCACAACATTGAACTTGTGCGAGGGGCGTTCTGTAACTTTGTAAACCATTAAAAGTTAATACAGGAATTATGCAGTGTAAATCCTTCTTAGGAAATTATGCTGTATTCCAAAAGTTATGATGAATACGCCATCCCTAACCCTTACCAAAACATCTCTAAAATGTTGCATGTGCTCGGAATGTATTTTGGATTCGTGAAACGAATCCTACAAACGCATTCAGCTGGTAGCACATTCTGATGGTAGACACATTTTCGTATTTTAAGTAAAATACATCCTGTAGGCGATTGTCCAGCTCAGCGAGCCAACACTCATGGAAACCCAAAACTTCAATGGAACCCAAGGAAACCCAATAGCGATTAATGGAAAAAAAATGTTCAAAAACCATATTGAGTGATAAATTAGTCAGAATGCCCCATAATCCATAATGGTCATATAGATCTACACCTTATTCGTGCCACAAAATCGGATGAGGTTGGGGACCACTCTCCCAGGAAGAAACTTTTCCAGATTCCCTGGGACTTTTTTTAGCCATGTGGGACTCAAGTTCGCTCAAATTATTGTGGCATGGGGTGCCATCTCAAATGACAGCTAATTCTCGTTTGAGTTTGTTATAAACCATGACAAAGAACAGTGGCACTTTATTCAATAAGTAGTGTGCCACCTTGTCTGGCAACTGTAGGTAATTCATTTTATATTTTTCTTGCAGACAATGAAAGGCAAGGAGGGGGAAGTAAACACTCATGTTACAAAATACATTTAGAGGAATATTCGTTGGTGTCCAACATTAGAAACAAAAACACCAATCGTCAAGAGTCATCCAGTCTTTCTCAATATGTGGTTCACAGAACAAGGAACGGTCCCAAATGTTACCTGTGTGTAAGGATAGCCTCACAAATCTTGGTTGTTCCCCTGCCTCGAACTATCTGGTGGGAAACAAGTTTATGAACTTAGGCTCGGACAACACTTGTTCCGGGTGTACCGGTCCCCTCAATGGGAAAAGTTGACACAACGAGGGACAATGGCGTCTTACAGTTAAATACAGTAACCGTCAACACTTAAAGGAATCATGGCCCGCGAAATAATCCAAAGGTATTAGCCAGGTAGGTAATACAACCGTCAAGACCGTTTGCCAGTAGGTGTACATTGAGTACATCAGGGGCCAAAAGCCTAAAACATCTGAACAGAAATGTATGAAAATTCAGTGAATCCATGATTAGGTTTCTCATGCAAGTTTGATGTGGACAATTTTGACGTAATTAGGTGATACCCTAACATTCTATCATGTGATGTATTGTAGATAATCCTAATTCCCCAATGACCGCAAAAATACCCACTTTGCTACTATCATGGGATTTATGATATTTGATGGTTCTCTAGCAGTATGGACAGTATAGAAACTATGAAGGTCCTCTGTGTATTTGTGGTTTAGCAGTCATAAATGACTGTCGTATGTAGAGTCTCTAAGAAGTTAGGGTTTAACAAAGATAGGTTACTTGAATGTAGAATGTATAGCGTAATTAACACAAGTCATTTGATATATATTAAATAATACCCAACTTTCTCTTCTCTCCCCCTCTCTCTAGATTGAAATGACATAGAACCTACAGATAAGGTGAGGATAAATTTTAATTGGATGTCTAATGTTTTAAATTTTGTAAAGTGTATAGTACGCTGCATAGTTTGAAATTTGGCATGATGTCGAGATTAATCCCTAACAATGCAGGCTGTATTGTGAGGTCGCTTAGCCGTATAACTGCAATATACCACAGCTTCCATATTTTGACGCCTCTCCCACAGACCACACTAAAACCACAACATTTGAATGTGGATGGGGTCTGTTAACTTGTAACCATTACAAGTTATAAGAATTATGCAGTGTTAAATCCTTCTTGAGGGAATATGCGTATTCCCAAATTTATGCATGACTACTTCAATCCCCTAAAACAATACCATAAATCCTATAAATGTTGCATGATGTCCTCTGAAGCATTTTTGATTCGTGGAACGAATCCCTCACAAACGCTTCAGTGGTAGACCATTTCTGCTGGTAGAACATTTCGCATTTTAAGTAAATACCTCTTGTCAGGGCTCGATTTTTGTCGAAGTCAGCGAGCCAACATTCAATGGAAAACCCACACTCAATGGAAACCAAGGGAAACCCCATAGCGATAATTAAAAAAAATGTTCAAAAAACCAATTGAGTGATATTAGCCAGAATGCCCCCAACTCCATATGGTGTGTTCTTTACCCAAATTGGTGTGTTCTTAACCAAATATGGCGTGTTCTTTCTACTAAATCGGGGACTTTCCAAGTAGATTACGATATCACCGTGACTCCCCGAGTAGGCCTATACCTTATGCAATTCCATCGGTTTAGCATAAGAGGGTGTAATCATGTAAGTCAATGGAAGAGCGTGGTGTGTTTTTTTTATAGAAGTTGAGGAAATGTCCTGAGGTTCCAAACCCCACCTAAATGTACCTCGTAATATGATGCTAAGTCCTTGAAAAATCAGGGCTATAGAATGAGATGGCATTGTAGCCAGTCCAAACAAGTGATTGCGCCTGTTGCGAAAATAGCTAAACTGAATCGAAATGATGAATCTGATGGAGAACAAATGGGCGGTTTCGAAGTGACGAAAAATGAATGCAATAAACGTCCTTTTTCAAGAACTTGAGGGAACTTAGTGACGCCGGAGGCGATTTTTGAGGCAGTGATTAAGCATTGGAACCAAAAAAATCGCTGTGGAAATAATATATGGCCCCGTAGGTGCCAGACTAGCACGATTCATTGTTGATATCATGGACATCGTGGATCGCATGCATGTGATGTGCGGATTCTAGTTTATACGTTGTCATGGTTTGGGGCAAGACAAAAATTTGGAGTTTGCACGTTACTATGAGTGATTATTTCTTGGTTTTTCGTAAGGTGTTTTTTTTTTTTGTTTTATTTTTCGTAAGGCTACGATGAATTGAACTTTGTAGAAAGGAAGGGGGAGGGGTGGGGGTGACAGGTTGGGGACCTCATGTGCCATTGGTGACTTCATTTGCCCTGTGCGGTCCAATGTTAACCCGTCCCAAGGCCTTGGGCAAGGTAATATCGGGAGTTGTATAAGGGTTATAATTGACTGTAACTTGGTGGAGGAAGGGTTAAAGAGTTCTGACGTGATTAGCTGGTGGGCATATTTAGGGCAAATACATATGCAAATGAACTTTAATATGCAAAAATCAGCGTAATCATTTATTTTATAATGGTACATAGGACATGTACAATTCTCACTTCGCAAAAACCCATTATGGTGTGATCTTCTTTGCCATTTAACGTTCCTGATACATGGCTTAGGTTATGCATGAGCTAATTAAATAGATAATTGCTTGTATCGCTAAACGGTAATAAACGGATATGCAAAATTCCCTTTGATATCATGAAAAACACTATACAAACATCTGTGTGTGAATCATATGGGGGGCAGGGTGGGGTGTTGGGGTGTTGGGGGCACGGGTGCGGGGGTGTGGCGGGTGCGTTCAGGGAGGGGGGTGGGGATAGGTTGTGGAGGTGGCTGGTAGGGGTGCGTAGGGGGGGGGTGCGTGGGGAGGGTCGGGGTGCGTCAGGAGGGTCGGTGGTTTGACCTTGGTGACCCCATGTGACATTGGTGACCTCATGTGACTGGTGACCTCATGTTACATCAAGGACCTGGGACTTGGTGACATATGTGACTTGGTGAACCCTTCACATGCCTTGGCCCATTCACAATACGGTCGGGAGGGTCGGGGTGGGGGTGCGACAGGAGGGGAGCTAACAGGGGGGTGGGGTGTGTCCGGGAGGGGGAAGGGTGGGTGCGTTGGGAGCATGTGGGGTGACCTCAGTCACCTTTGTGACGCCGTGTGACTTTGTGACCTTCAGTTGACCCCACGGACCTGGTGACCTCAGTCACTGGTGACCTCATGTCACCCTGGTGACCTCCTGTCGCACCTGGTGAATCATGTCACCGTGGTGACCTCCTGTCACCTCGACCCCATTCACAAACCGCGACGGCAGATGACACTAGCGGTCCAATGAACCGGTGACATATTTTTTACTGCATTTTATTCAAATACAAATTGTCCTAGTGATAAATCATAATTTGACAAAACAAAAAAATATCTATACCATTTGGAGACATTATTATCCTTAGCCAACCATTGCAGCAGCTATGAAAAATACCCAAAATACCCATTTTTTTAAAATGGGGCTGCCTTGGTCCAAGGAGTGTATTATATTATAGCTCCATATGGGTTACAGGGCCGTGTAAAAGGCATAGATATATATCAAAATAAAAAAAATAAAATAGCGGGTTGTAATCGCATAAAGCAAGCTATCAAGCATCCACATTTTAATCGTTTCTGGGTCCAGGGCAGGGTTAAAGGTATATTCATAATTATCGTTACAAATAAGGAAATACCAGACCATTCATCATGAAAAATTAAAAGGACCTTTTAATTCATTGTATCAGTTAGCAATTAGTCATTCCTTTCAGGGTCCGCATCCCAAAACGAGCTGCAAAGTACCACCAGTCACACCCCCACCAAAAACCAACAGGGCCAGAATCACCAGGGCGGCTGAAGCCGCTCTTGTTCCAAGACATCCCAGGCTGGTATCGGACGGGAGTCTATCTTTAGACAGGGTTTATTAACCAGGGTTAGTCCTACATGAGTGACCTTTTTCTTCCAACTGATCTAGAAATGTCTTGTAATGGTGAGAAAATTCAGCAAGGATGGGCCGTTGTGGACAATCATGAGATTTTCTCAGGTTACATTTACTTGTAAACACGATTTTGAAAGGAAAAAAGGTTCCTAACGGGTGTTTACACCCGGTCAAGTTGATGCCTTTCAGAATAAAAACCCCAGTAGTTTGAAAGACTTGCACAAACATGGAGGACACTTTCAGCGGCTTAGTACGGGGCCTGCTGAACTTATGCAGGGAACTGAGATCATCAGACTTTACCACAAAAAGTTTGGTCAGATACACCTGAATTTGGAAGCGTAAATCGGATTATGCAGTCTCAGGGAAGTCTGGCCAATGTGAAATAAACCTTTGGGGAACCAAGCAAGGTATGAAATATCAGATGCTATATGGGATCCTGCGAAAATCAATGCAATGAAGTCAGAGCCTGAAGGATTTAACAGCGCACTGCATGGCATAGGTTGTGTGGGGTAATGTATCAAAAGTTGTAGACAATAGGTTCTGCAATCTTAGAGAACATCCGTGATTTGCCAAAATTTTTGCGGGGATTTGTGACTTGGCACAGATCCCGAGAATCCCATTAAAGGTTAGGCGATATTGTCGAAATATTGACTTGTTTTGTTTTTTTTTTTGGAAAAAATTAAAAATGCCTTCCTGAGCTGAAGCTGTGAAAAAAAAATAGAATTTGTTGTGGCGTACAGTGTGCCGAAAATGGCACATAAGAAATAGGTTGATTGCCTGGGGTGTATGTGGAAAGACTTTAAAGGTCCATGGCTCCCGATCGCTAATAGCTCGTCCCCAGAGCCCAGATTTTACCGGAGAAGTGGTAACATTTTGAATAGAAGGAAAGCTACTATTTTGTCTCATTTACCTGGTGAAATCCTAGGGCTAAAAGGTATGTTGGTTTGGAAGTTTGAGCGAAAATGTAGCCCAATTGGGGCGCCAATATTAATTTTACACAGTCTTATGGGTGGCTACGAAATCACGTTTTAGCCTCACATGAAAACGGATTGAAAAATCGGAGCGAAAATTTACAGGGGGGTTTTGGGTGAAGGCCAATCTATCAAGATGAAAACTCATATTTTAAATTTGGGCCATCCCCATTTTAACTTCATTGGTTCCATACTAACCCATGTTGGCCGTGTTAAGTATGACCAGCATGAGGCCTTCGTTAATTACTACCAGCTTTTTTTTTGTTTTGTGATTGCCTTGTTAATTAATACCAGCATGATGCCTTGTAATTACTACAGAATATTTGCAGCAGCAAGCAAATTAAAAATGCTTACTTTTAGGACATGAAAAAACTACTCACTAATAGGAATCACCAAGATACTTCTTCAAAAAAAGCTAACTAGCTTGGCTCATTAACTTAAATGCGTTAACCCTATTCTACCGAAGGGGGGGGGGTTAACCACCCCCCCCTTATACAGGTTTTTCCCCGGCTTGCTAAAACCCCCTTTTTGGTGCCAAATTATCAAGTAATTGTCAAATTGACTGTTCCGCTCCTTTTATCAAACTAACGTAACAAAACATCCCGGGGGTATAAGGTAAGATACAGGGTGATCTCCAAAGTGTTGGATAGGGGGGGTGGTAACCACCCCCCCCCCTTCGGAATTAGCGAAAGTACCAAAATGCCTAACACAACACAGGAAACATAAACTGACACTATTGATTTTGGACAATAGTAAGCTGTGTTTTCCCTCCTCTTTCCATTTGCTACCAAAATGAGTCCCAACCTTGCCTGCATTACGTCACAATGACGTCATAGAAGTTCGCACGTCAGCACAACTGCCCATTTCCATAGACTCACAAATGAAGAAATTTCAATTTGTGTCGCCAAAAACGTGGTAAGGAAAATCAGATTTCATGCGGTTTGACTCTACTTAGCGGGGAAATGACTAGTTTTATATAATGACAACTATTTAGAGCTAGAATACGGTGTTGAGTCGCTAAAATTGCAAAATATCAATTCCCCCTATATTCAGTATTTTCGTTATTTCCTCAATATATTGACGTCATGTGACGGTCTCATAATGGGGATGTAGTACTATTTTGCAATGGAAAGAAGAAACTCTAAGCTATATGCGCTACCAAATTTACGGAATCTGGTGTTGATTCAGAACGAAAAACTCAGGGGGGGTGGTACCCACCCCCCTCGCAATTTGTTACAAAAAAGTCTCAGTAGAAGAGGGGTAATGGAGCACATTGTAAAGGTCCAGAACCGATGCGAATAGAGTATTCCACCGAAGCGCCCAGATTTTTACGGATAGTGGTCAACATTTTGGTATCAGAAGACGCTACTATTTTTCCCATTACCCTGTGACTATTTAGAGCCAACTGGTGTTGGTTGGAAGGTATGGGCGAAAAATGTGGCCATTGGTCGACAATATTAATTTACACGGTACTCTATGAGGCTGACAAATAAGTTTAGCTCTCGAATCAAAAATGATAAAATATAGGCGCAAAAATTTACAGATAGGCTTTGATAGGAAGGCCAATCTATCAAGATGAAAACTTTAGTATCCTTAAATTGGGCATCCCCCTTAGATGTTACAATTATGTCATAAGCACGTTAATGCTGTATATTGAAGGACCGTAATTAAAGCCAAAAACAGCAATTTTTGAAGAGCGAACCCAATTTCCAGATATTTTGAGATTTCTGCACAGTTGAATAATTAATATAGAGATCTCAGCTAATAGATTACCAGCTGCACGAAAAGTCTTTCCAATATGATATAGCCGGCAAAATTGACCTTGTAAGTGTATACGCTCATCCAATTGTCCGTCCGTTAGGCAAGCAAGTAGGAGGTCATTTTGTGAGTGGGCAACTATCTAAGCATGGATGGAAGAAATTTTGGTGTTCTTTCCAGCTCCGCTCCTGTAAATTACAAAAAATTACTTATTTATGCAAATACGCATATTTTTCATACTACACCATAGGCGATAGTTTACTAGACAAATTACCTTCACAACTCTGAAAAAGAAGCTCAAATTTGAAAATTGGGGGCACTCCTTAAAAAAATGTACTTTAGCTGTTAGTATTTTTAGTTGTTGGTTTTTGGTAGCCAGATCGGAACATATTGTGTTTGCAGTTTCTTCTTCTTTCTGGGCAAATGCTCACAAGGAAATGGTAGTCGCAGTAAGGATGGCGCTTATTTTGACCCGGTGGCATTCAGGACCAGTTTGGATATGCAAAACAGAGTGGTCTTTGGGTGGAGTAAATGTGAACATAAAATAGGATTTTTGGGGTGATAAATTGCTTTATTTTCCACACAAAACTGGGGTCCGTGAGTGAAAATAGAAGTTCCCCGGGCCAGGCTCCTTTCAAATACTACTTAGTAGTCCCTAGTGCTAAACGCATGGGCCGATTTCAGCCAAATTGGTCAGAAGAACACCATACTGACCAATGCGGCATATTAAGGAGTCACCCCCCCAAGGGGTTTGGGATTCGTGGTCATTTGGCCAAAAATAAAGGGTCATTCTGAACGCTATGAGGTATCTCTCCGCAATCAAGGACCATCCTCTACAAATCGGGTCACAAGGTCCCCGGTTAGAGAGGCACAGGTGGTGTCACAGATCGGCCTTAAATGCCGCAATTACCAATTAAAGGGCATCCTTTGAAAATTTATGATTGAATTCCTTCTCCCTCAAAAAAAGGCTTCACACGAGATTCGCTCGCATGATCCGCTGGGAGAGGGCTGCATATGGGGACCTTAGTCTGTCACATTTGGACCAAAAACTGGCACTTTTTACTTTCATCCAATGCTGTTTTGTTATCATAACCCATCTGATTACTTTTTACATATACATAACATGGAGTTCGAAGCCTAACAACAATAATTATATACAAGTCACCATTTGGATGATATTTTAGGTCATTGGGGGGAAAATAAAGTTCGGTAGAGGTCACACACGTGCCCAGATATGTCGGGGGCAACACATGAAAAAATAACTCAATCTAGCAAAAGTGGAACATTATTTTTGGTTTAGGTTGGGACTGAATTTATTAAAATGTAAAAAATAAGAACGTTGGTTTACGTTGACAAAAACACGCCATGGCTGGATCTTGAAAGTAAAAAAATCACCGGTTTTGGTCACAACCGTGACCGAGAATGGCCAATAGGGTGTGTCACAGGAATTAGGCCCACAAGCACAATTACCTAAGTAAAGAGCATTCCTTGTAAATCTATACACGGCCTTCTACGTTGGCAAAATTAAAGGATACTCACAAGATTCGTTCACAGGAACAGGATCCCATGGTAGGGGCTCCTATGGGGTGTTCACAGATTGGGGCAAAATGTCAAATTACAATTAAAGGGGCATCCTTGAAAATCTATGAATTCCTTCTTCGCCCGCAAATTAAAGGCTACCATCACAAGATTCGCTTGCAGGATCCCAGTAGAGGCTCTATGGTGTTCACAGATCGACCCAAGCTGCCACCAATACCAATTAAAGGGGCATGTCCAGGAAATCTATGCATTTATTCTTCCCCACAAATTTCAGGATATAATCACAAGATTCGCTCACAGGACCCCCTGGTAGGCTTAGGATGTGGTGTCACAGTTTTGGACCAAATGCCACAATTACAATTAAAGGGGCATTCCTTGAAGAAATCTAAATTCTGCGATGTGAAACTCTTGAAGGTTCCTCCTTTTGGCAGAAGGGACCCATCGGAAGACAATTTTGATGTCAAGTAGGAGATCGTTAGAACCAGAATAAGTCAAAAGTCACCAGCTAAACATCTTGCTCGATCGAGCAAGTCTAGTTAAAATTGATTTTTGTTTTCAAAAGCAGTAAATGTTAGCAAATGAAACTCGGAAAACATTAATGCCCAGGTTTGGCCCCATTCAAATAGTCAGTCACATGTGCACACCACAGAAACCACAGTGTTTGAAAGTTTTAATTTATTATAACAAAACAAGAATAAAACAAAAATGTCAGTTGGGCAACAAACTTTTGACAACTTAATTTGAGTTTATTTTGCCACTAATATAGACATGACATACTGTGTGAATTTAATAATAAATTCAAAAAAACAAAATATTTCATTAAAAAGTTTTATTACATGTCTTTCTATGGGGAAATAAACATATTTATAAACGCTATAACATACAAATTATGGCCTTTGCAGGCCTATAGGGCAGATCCTGCAATGGATTTTTCGGATTTTTGCGGAGGAAATAGCTCATGCATGTCCGTACTTATATAAGTTGTCAAAAGTGTGTTACCATTGCTTAACATTGCTCTGAAAAAGAGACCATTTTGCATGGGGTCAAACAGCTGTGCACTTGGGGTGTTTGTCACTGTGTTTGTGGGCAATGTTGACAGAAACTAGGACAGAAGCAATAGCTTAAACAACCTAAAAATTGAATTAGAGGTTGACCCCCCCTGACGACTTTGGCCGGAAAAAATTGCAAAAATCATGCTAAATTAGCGGTTTTTTTAGCCCTCTGACCGGGGAAACAATTGGCCATTGTGACCCCATCCTGACAGGGAAATTACCAAAAACTGAGAAATTTGACCCCTCAGAGAGCGGGTAGGCACGTTACGCCAGGAGGGTTGATAATGCTCATGCGCCTGGCCTACCTGTTTGCTTATTGTGTAACATTGTAAGTGTTGTCTTTAATATCAAAGGTTGAAAGGATCAAAGAAGAAAAAGTAGAAGAAAAAGGAGGAAATCCCTCATCCACAACAAAGAATCATGTTTGTGGGCAAAAACAAATGTAAGTATATATGTTAAATCCTTTTATAAAAAAAGGGTTATTTGGTACCGGCCAGATGAAATTGGCATTTATGTGAAAAAATGGTTAAATTTTCTAGTTGATACCAACTTTGGTTCAGTCTCATTCCAGCTGTTTTGGCTCCTATGTGTATGTGCGTTCAAATGTTTGAAACAGAACATCTGTGTACATAGCCCTTTTCAATGGTCAGAAATTTCCCCGTTTATTAGGCCCTCAAAACATTTTTGTCTCTGAAACCTTTGACAAAGGAGGTAGGGTTGCTACACCTTTTCCCTTATTCAAGCTAACCTTCACATGAATCTTTTTGTATCCTTATTTACCCGCCACCGCTTTTTGTTGGGCCGTTTCAATTCCAGTGCCAAATTTATATTTGATTTCCCAAAGGCGATTGAATGCAGCGGGAATCCCATTTCACAAAGCTATGTGCACAGGTTACAGAGCCAAACTCACTTCCACTGACCTGATTTGTATATGTAAATGTAATATATAATTGCATACTTGTTATCAATCTTATCATGGGGTGGGGCACGACCTGCTCATTTTGGCATTTGGGGACTGGCTACGTGCATTACAGTGCAATCCCTGTCCTCAGTTACATACAAAATCTCCTCTTAAAACTTCGTTCAATACATCTTCTTTGTAATATCATATAATTTGTGGAATAAATGGTTGAACTTTCAAAATCCATCGGGGTCATTGGATTAACCTCTCTGGCAAAGTAGTGTCTTTCCAATATTGTAATTTAGTGACCAGGCTATCCTTTAGTCAAGTCTGTGTGTGACAAGTTAGATATGCAACTAAAAGAGCGCCCTCCTACTGGTAAGTCTTTGGGAAAAAAGCCCTAGGGATGGAATCCCTAGCACTCAGCTTACAAAACCGGATGTTGATGCCATTTTGTAATTTGTTGCTGTTGTTTGGCACTGTCCTACCCCCTGCTATCAAAAATCAGCTGCCACCATACAGTCGATACCATATTTTTAAATGTGCAAATTTTTTTGTTTGTTGTTTAATTTCCGACGATGTAATGGATGAGAAAACGGCACAAGAATATAAAGTACAAAGGAGGCTCGGGTAACTTTCATTTAGTATTGGCACTACTAGGAGGAGGAAGAACATTAACAAGACTTGTGGGGAAAGGTATGGGATGGCGGGTGCACCTGGTGATATGGGAGGGAAAATTAAGATGACAATATAGGGATCAGTGAAATAGGGGGGGTGTGTGGGAATATATGGGCACAGTATAGAAAGTTAGGGTGGGGTGAGTAATATATGGGCAGATCTTGGAATTATCATCTCCCGTATGTGGCACTGCATGTGAGGAATGTCCACTTGCAAATATTACCTGGATGTGAATTAGACAATGGGAGATTGCAAGACGGATTCTGGTGCGGTGGCGTTTTAATTTAAGGAAAAGTGCCCTGTCACAGCTTAAGGTTTGGGCCCTTTAGCGTCAAGAAGCAACGCAATATTGCACTTTCGTGCGACTAAGATTGTCCGAGGGGGGCCCTGAGAGCAAGATTTAGGGGGGCCCTGTCAGCAGCTGCTGACACTGCTGACTCTTAAAATCCACCACTGTTCTGTGACATCAACTGGTATCTGAAGATATTTTCGTGACCTCAGATTTGAGTAGGGGGTTGCAACCAGCAGGATGGTTGATGGGTATAACTGCACTTGCTCTCCAACATCTGCCATCAGACTGACTGAAGTGCGAACAGTAATTCAAATTTGCCAACTGAATATTATAAAGATGTTTTCTTTGCACCTACCATCCCAAAGTTTTTGCATCTTCACTGGTTCAGGTTACTACCTGCAGTGACTACAAAATTGGAATGTATTTGTTGGTAAATGCCGGGAATCAACTTTAAATGGTAAAGCACAGCACATTTGCTAGGGTTACGAATAAGGATAGTGACCTAAGATTAGAGCATGTTTTAACCATATAAATGCTGTGATGCTAAGGTAGTCTACCAACATTGAGGTATTCCCTACAACATGTTTTGATCTCAGATAATCGGTAGTGTGTGTTGCCTGTGACACACAACAATCTGGCCTAGATTTAGCACATATAGTTGTTTGTGTGGTCTTGCGAGAAGGTAGTTATATCTATTGATACTGGAATGGGCTGGATCTGCAAGATGCAGAATTGATCTGGATTGAACATACCAAGTAAAGAATCATCCCAATATCAGTTTACTGCTCAGCTGTTAATGTACTCATTCCTATAAAAATTGGCCAGATTAAAAGTCAAACATATATTAGGATGATTGACTAACTCAGCCACCAGTTGAATTTGGGGATTTTTTTGGTAAGGATAACCTATTTATTGGACCATCGCATATTTTTACAATGCAGCTTTTAATAGAGATAGTAAATGCTTGCATTAAGAATAGGTCCAACTCTTGTTTTTGTTTTACAAGATCATGTGTTGTTTTTGTTATACATTTTACGCAATAATATAGCAAAATGTTCACTCATTACATCAAGATGTACCTTTTCCGGAAATTTCCGGATTTTGGTCATAAAATCTGGAAATGTAAAAAAATGTTTTTCTTAAATTTCTGATATCAAAGTTTTTAGGAATGGTAAACATAAAACTGCATCAAAAACCAAGTTTTAAGTACCACTTTATTTTAGCGAGGGGTCTTTGTACCGAATTGCATAAGAAAAATACTTCCTGGGAGCTTCAGCCGGATGCTACGCCAAAATTTGGCCTTCCTATCGGTTCAATTTTGGACTTTCAGGAAATGGGACTACGCCTCTGTTACACAATCTCTGTTTACATAAACTCGCAAACCATGAATATAAAACAAAATAAAAATATATGTGGTAGGATTTAGCCATATGGACTGGATATCAAATATGTTGAACAAAGCCGGTGGTATTGATAACCAATAAACCCAACAAGAATATTGGGTCTTATTGAACAAATAGTGGTGGTGCCTGGTGTAAGATAGTCCAGGAGTTAGACATATAAAGACTGTTACGGAATAAATCTGTGCAATCCTTGTAATCCTTTGATCCTCTTAAGAAGATTTCATGCTAGGCGAATTCCATGCAGTCATTACATTAAGAATGACCCCAAAATAGGGTGAAGTATTCAAGTTGATACAAAATTGTGATAATCTGTTGGAATATGCATGTTGTAGATTTGTTTGCATCCAAGGCTTTTCGCGATAAGTGGTAATCGCATATCAAGGTTTGCTACAACATTTTTTCTTTCTCGGCCATTTGCTAGGGCATTTGTAAGATTGTGCACAATTATTTCCCCATATAGTTGCTCTATCAACAGATCAAAGCAAGAGCTTTTGCAAAAATTGCTAACCAAATAACAATCCTTAGGGCGAGTCCTTGCTACCCATCTTTAACCTACATGTTTGTATTTGAGGCAACCCTAAGTGTAAATAAATCCACAGTGGGATAGGCTTCTTATCATAGATCAAATTATACTTATCACCATATGTTTGTGCAAAATAAGTAACTAAAATGACATGCAACAAAACGCAAATAATTAATATTCAAATGCAAACCAATTTACTACATGGTTATGTATACAAGAAGTTTACTTTGTAAGAATCGGTAAACGTTGTTATGAAATTGATTACAGTAACATGAATAAAGAGACTGATTATTGAAAGTTCAAATGGCTTTAGGAAGTAGTATTTCCAATTTTATATTACAAATTGCTATGTCGAAGCTTTTGAACATGTTACTTAGAGTTATGTGATGAGTTTAAGAAGAAAAATCTTAATTTTTGAAGAAGAAGTAGTGCCAAAACAATAATGTTGTCTCACTTTCCTTTGCATAGGTGTAAAAATCACCTTTTACTTTTTTAAAAAAAACCCCGCATTTCTTTTTAAGGTTTTTTAAGAGATTTTTTACAAATTGTTTTTTTTTAAACTGGAGTCAAGAAAAGTCATCTAAAATTCAATAAAAATTCCTATGTAGCAATATCGCTTATGGTTTTGAGCTCAAGAAATGAGATGAAGTCTTTTTTCTTTTTTATTTTTGCTCCATTGCCCCCTTAATTAGAAGATGCTTCCTCTGATTTAGAGGAAGTACATAATTGCTCAATATGTTGTAAATTATTAAAAGCATAATTATGGCATTGTCAAATGTCAACATCAATATTTTTGTTGCTTTGGGATTTTTTTTGTAAGTGGTATCTTTGATTTAAAGCAAAACGCAACGTTTTTTAAAAGAGTGGCCCCCAATTTTTTTGAAATTTGAGATTTTTGCAGAGTTTGTGTTGGTAATTGCCTAGTAACGAATCAAACTGCAAACAAAAAGTAAACTCAAAATGCATATTTGTCCCATATAAGAATGGATTTTGTAATTAGAATTGAGATCCCAGATGTAATTTAACAACAGTGGAGCTGGGAAACTCCAAATTTCTGTGTAGCCATTATAAAATAGTCCTACCTGGCGAAAATGACCTCCAACTCCAACTACCCACTAAACTCTCCTTTACCAACTTGCCTTGAACCCATACAAACCACTGATTACTTATACACAAACACGTCCCTGGTTTCCCAGCTTATGTCATATGGAAAGCGTTTCGCAAGCAGGCCGTTGACGTTTATTCGCAGGATCTTCGATATTCATAATGCGAATTACAAGTTTCAAAATTACTTGTTTTGCGACATATTGATGTTTTCCGAGCTTTCATTCACAGGTGTATTTCACTATCCAATTACCAATGCACTGTGCAGAAACCTCCAGGGGGGCCTCTTCAAAAAATTGTCTATTATTATGCTTTAACATCCTTTCATTTGTAACAACAAATAACTGCTGAATTACTTTAATGGTTGAAATGCCACCACACAGTGAAGGATGGATATTTCGCATCTTGTGTACCCTTCCCTAAAATAGACGGATTTTTGGGGATACAATTTCCTCTTAATTTGTACTTATTGGTTGTAAAACACCTACTGAGCATCAGGGCTCGCGCTAAGATTTTTAATTTGGGTAGCAACTTTTTTTTTGCAAGCAGCTCTTGCTTTGATCATGTTTTTTGTGTTTATTGATAGTGCTAACGTATGGGGAAAAGTGCTACACAATCTTAAATTGCATAGCAAGTTTTCAGAAAGTGTGTAGCAACTCTATGCTAAACACGTCTAGTACCGGGAGCCCTGCTGAGAATTGTTCAAAGGTTTATTGGACAAAACAGTAAAGAGAATCCCAAAAATAATCCCTTTTTGGACTTAACCTGTTCATATTCATAATCGTTTCCTTCCATAGAAAAACATGCTTTGATTTTCGGTCGTACATACAATGAACTATTTACAAAGTTGTTTTTTTAAGTAATATAGATATGGTGGGTACTGGTTCTAAACCTGCCTTTCCTTTCAACAACCCTCTCATATAAAATGTCATGGCATAATCTTGTTAAGAAACATGCTTGTGAAAATCTTATTGTGTGGTGAAAATACACATTGTGTAAAAAAACATAATAGAGTCGTTTTATATGTTTTTAAAAACTTTACATTAGTCACATTTTAATTTTCTTAAAGATTCATTTGATTAAATTTGTTAGACAAATAACATAAAATCGTACTCTGAACAAAGATAAACCTCGCCCGCATCACATACTGTCGTATTTCACATTTTTGAGGTTTTTTGGCGAAATTCCGCCTACTACTTTATTTCATCGAGTTTCTTGCCATAGTGAAATTTTTTGCCAATTTTTAAAATTAGGAATTTAGCTCAATGGAATTTTGGATCGATTTGACAGGACCGCGTTGTGGGAAAAGTCAAATTTGGTCAATTTTTTTACAATTCAGCAACATTTGAGCCCAATTGAATTCTTGATCGATTTGACAGGTCCGCGGTTGATGAAAAGTCAATTTGCCAATTTTTTACAATTCACAAAATGAGCTCAAAAATTTAATTTTTGATCGATTCGATCAGAATTCCAGTTTGGTGCTCAATTTTGCCGAGTGGCCAAGTGACTTTTACCACCCCCCGCGTACCTTTTCAACATCGATCAAAATTCAATTTGAGCTCAATTTTGCTGAATTGTAAAAATTGGCAAAATTTGACTTTCTCCAGATCCACCGCGGGCGTACCTGTCAAAAATCGAGTCAAATTCAATTGAGCGCAATTTTGCTGAATTGGTAAAATTTTGGCAAAATTTTGACTTTTCCATCAACCCGGGACCTGTCAAATTGATCAAAATTCATTTGTGCTCAAATTTTGCCGATGGCCAAGGTGACTTTTAATTCCCCAACCCGCTGACCTGTCATCGATCAAAATTCATTTGAGCTCATTTGTGAATTGTAAAAATTGGCAAATTTGACTTTTCCCACGAACCCGCGGGACCTGTCAAATCGATCAAAATTCAATTTGGGCTCAATTTTGCTGAGTGAGCTAATGTGACTTTTCCCACCATCCGCGGACCTGTCAAATCTATCAAATTCAATTTGGGCTCAATTTTTGCTGATTGTAAAATTGACCAAATTTGACTTTTCCTACCTACCGCCGCGGGCGGACCCTGTCAAATCGACAAAATTCCTTTGCTCAATTTTGCTGAATTGGTAAAAAATTGGCCAAAATTTGAATTTTTTACAACCCGCGGACCTGTCCAAATCGATCAAAATTCAAATTTGGGCTCATTTTTGCTGAATTGGAAATGACCAAATTTGACTGTTTCCACAAAACCCTACGGACCTGTTCATCGATCAAAATTCAATTTGCGGCTCAATTTTTTTGCTGATTGTAAACATGACCAAAGTTGACTTTTCCCACAACCGCGGACCTACAATCATCGAAAAATATTTGGAATACTTGATGCATATATTGGAACCATTTGCCATGTTTTCCCAATGAATCGAATTGCTGTAGTGATGTCATTGTTCCTTAGAAAGCAAGGTCTTCTCTTTACCAAATTCTTCACCCCTCGCCCCATCAATCAATGTTGGGGGTCCTGGCGATGCTGTTGACAACAATGACGCGGATCAACATTGAATTGGGGAGAGGGGGTCACTTTTCCGCTAATCTGTCAAAGTGTTCCAACATTTTTTTTCGAGGATTGTAGCTTGGTCAAATGATCAAAAAATTCAATTGGTGCTAAATGTTGCAGAGTGGCTAAATGTGCTTTTCTCCCACCATCCGCGACCTGTCAATCGAATCAAAATTCAATTTGGACTCAATGTGCCTGAATTGTAAAAATTGGCCAAATTTTAACTTTTCCCACCACCCCCCGGACCTGGTCAAATCGATCAAAAATTCCAATTTTGGACTCAATGTGCTGAATTGTCAAAATTGACCAATTGGACTTTTCCCCCAACTCACTGACCTAGCTGTAAACAATCTGATCAAATTCAATTGTACCCATTTTGCTGAGGGGCCAAATGTGACCTTTCCCACCCACCCGCGGACCTGTCGAAATCGATCAAATCAATTTGGGATCAATTTTGGGGCTGAGTTTAAAAATTGACCAAATTTGACTTTCCCACAACCCGCGGACCTAGCTGTCAAGCGATCAAAATTAAATTGGCTCAATTTTGCAATTTGCTAAATGTGACTTTTCCCACCATCATCGGCCTTCAAATCGATCAAAATTCAATTTGGGCTCAATTTTGCTGAATTGTAAAAAATTGGCAAATTTGACTTTTCTCACCACCCCCGCCCCTGTCAAATCGTGCAAAATTCAATTTGTGCTCAATTTTGCCAGAGTGGCCAAGGTGACTTTAAACCACCACCCGCGATCTGTCAAAATCGAGCTCAAAATTCATTTTGAGCTCAATTTTTGCGAATTGGTAAAAATTGGCAAAATTTTTACTTTTGTGTCAAACGATCAAAATTCAATTTGAGCGGCAATTTTTCTGAATTTTCAAAAATTGTCAAATTTTGACTTTTCCATCAACCCGCGGACCCTGTCAAATCGATCAAATTCAATTTGGGCTCAACTTTGCCGAGTGCCAAAGATGACTTTTACACCACCGCGGACCTGTCCAATCGATCAAAATTCAAAATTTGAAGGCTCAAGTTTGCTGATTGTACAAATTGGCAAAAATTTTTGACTTTTCTCACCACCCCCGCGGACACGTCAAAATCTATCAAATTCAATTTGGTCTCAAATTTGGCTGAATTGTAAAAATTGGACCAATTTGAACTTTTCCCACAACCGCGTCCCTGTCAAATCTATCAAATTCAATTTGAGCTAAATTTTCCTGATTTTAAAAAATTGGCAAAATTTCATTCATTCACTTTTTCTTTTCCTCACCACCCCGACCTGTAAAAATGATCACAATAAATTTGTACCACCATCAATTTTGCTGGTGCCATGTTGACTTTCCCACGCACCGCGGACTTGTCCAATGATCAAATTCAATTTGAGCTCTATTTTGCTGATGTAAAAATGGCACATTTGACTTTTTTACAACGGCCGCAGACCGGTCAAATCGATCAAAAATTAATTTGTTGCTCAATTTTTGCAGAGTGGCCAAATGGGACTTTTCCCACGACCCGCGACCTTTCAAATTCGATCAAAATTCAATTTGGGCTTCAATTTTGCTGAATTGTAAAATTTTGACCAAATTTGACTTTTCCCCAACCCGCGGTACCTAGCTGTCAATCGATCAAAATCAATTTTGCTCACTTTTGCTCGAGTGGCTAAATGTGACTTTCCCACCATCCGCGACCGTCAATCGATCAAAATTCAATTTGGGCTCATTTTGCTGAATGTAAAAATTGACCAACTTTGATTCTACCACCACACGGGCAGACCTTCATCGATCAATTCCATTTGCTCAATTTTGCTGAATTGTATGTATAATTAAAAAAAATGTGAATTTTGTTACAACCCCTCGGACCTGTCAAATGATCAAAATTCAATTTGGGCTCAATTTTGCTGAAAGTGGTTAAAAATCGGAAAAATTTGACTTTTTCCACCACCGCGGACCTGTCCCACCGTCAAAATTCAATTTGAGCTCTATTTTGCTGAATGGTAAAAATGCAAACTTTGACTTTACATACATCAACCCGCGGACCTGTCGAAATCGATCAAATTCAATTTGGGCTCAATTTGCTGATTGTAAAAATTGACCAAATTTTGACTTTTCCCACAACCCGCGGTCCTGTCAAATCGATCAAAATGCCATTTAGCAGCGCATAGAATTAATTTATCAGGATCTCTGATATTAATTATCCTAATATCAAAATTCCCAGCCAATTCCTTCTTTTGTGATACATGGAACATGTTTGAGCTTTATACATTCACAGGTATAGTTTTTAAAAACATATGTTTGTTAGAGTTATTTGTGGTGAGTTATGGATGAGTTCATCAACAAGTTTATGTTTTTAGAGTTAGAATAAACTTTGTACCTTTTTAACAAGTTTCAATCAAAGTGCACCTCCGCACCCCCGTCAGTACGGGCTTTAGAATAAGCTTTCCTCAGGGATATCCACTGATCCATGGATAACACAGAGGCTACAACCTCAAATGCCCCTTTAAGTTTTTTTACACTATTATCTCCAATGACCTTAGGTACACATGGATACTAAGGCTTAGCTAGTGATAATCGAGAGAACGAAAAGTGGAAATGCATTTTTAAACTCAAAAATCAAGGGGATAGGTGTGTATTTGAGGAAATTGTTCGTACTGTTCTGTCTCCCGTGAATAGACCTACCGCGATGGCGCCTCAAAATCCTAACACTAAACATCTGATTGTGGTTTACCCCCCAGCAACAGATAAACAAGACATAATATTGTAACAAAACCGCGAAGGGGGTTCTGACTGTAAACGCCTGAAAGTAAAAAACTAGTTTTATACTTCCTAAAATTATTTTTAAACAGAAGCACCAAGGAATATTTGGGATTTTATCACCACAAAATGAACGTGACAATAAATGTAGGCCTAGGTCTTTTAATCTCAACAATATTCGAGTTTTCTGTCACACCTTTGCTATTGGTTCTTTTTGAGACTAGAGAATAACCAGAATTTATAATTGTAGATACCCTTCAAAGTTCTATCACTCTCGAACTTCATTTTGGAACTTGAGATAATTCCCATTTTAATCCAATTTACTCAATGGTTTGTAGCGGAAGAATAAGAACTACAACAAAGGTAAGATGGTCATGCGCATCTTATTCATTTCATGTATCTCTCTCTCTCACTGACGGCATATTCATACTAAATATGACCTTGAATATATTCCGCGTCACAACTGCTCACCTCGGGAATCTATCGCCAATGAGGGCGAAGCCCGAGTGAGCGAAGTTCTCTTCTAATTAAAAAAAACTTTGATTTTAAATTACTCACTAATTTCAGAGAAGAATGAGAAATGAGATGCCCTATTTGAAATCCGATTACCCAGGATAAGAATAACCATATAATTTTGAAAAAGGTTACCACCTCAAATTTGAAATTATTTTCAATTGAAAAGTTGACTTAATACTTAAAAAATGAGGGTCAATCAAATCTATAGGCCAAAATTAGCGACGATATGGGCAAATCATGTGTTCCTGTCTTCATCAATCAAATTTAGTTACCGGGCATGGTCCCATCGCTGCCATTGGACACTGTACAAAATGTCGGCCAGCTCATTTTTTTGCAACTTGGAGATTGATTTCTTTCGTAGGCGCATATTTTACAAAATCCTGCTATCACTACATGATTGTTCCTGTATCAACAAAGTTTTTAGGAATTCATTTTTTGTTTTCCCTTCAGAATTCAGGGTTAAAGGTTCAACTTTTTCAAATTTCCTCACTTTCCCCATAGGATACACCTCGTTTATGTAGTAAACGATATTTTCCGTTGTTCAACATGCACACTGAAGTTGCTGGTTGGTCTGGATTTAGAGACTTTCATGTTCTGTAACTATCCACCTGGATGCCACCACTCCAATACCCACAAATCTCACAACATTTGAAACTAAATATCATTCCCCTGAAGCTATAACTGCTATATCTACTTCTACTGAAACCGACGATCCCATAATATCTGAAATCTACTGAAGCAAACAGGCTGAGTTTACTGAATTAAAGGATATCGAGGATAGGGCTATTCCCTATATAATATAATCGGAACAGCCCGTCCGCTGTCCGTAGTAGTGCCATACGTTTTATATTTGTTTGTATCTGCAATCAGCGGCTCTCGCCGTAAATAACCCAGACTTGTAGACCCGACCAAGAATCCGCTCAGAATTTTTCGAAATAAACGGTGACCCATACATACATGCCCTACAAAGTAATGGTGCATTTCTTTCTGATTCCTGACCTCTCCAACAGACACCCGCACACCGGCAGCACCACCTACTTACGAAAATACTTTCGTATAAAATCAAGAATTAAGCTGAAAATATGAACGCAACGTAAAGGATCAAAAAAATTACCTCTTTATTGTCGATGCTTCGGAACCGATTTGTATACAACTTTGGAAATCAAATCTAAAATGATCAACTAAATATGTATTCGGCCCGAAGACAAGAAATGCTGCCTGAATATGCTGTTGTTTCAGAAAATTAACAGAAATAAACCTTCCAAAGACCCTTCGCCTGTTATGGCCAAGCCAAGAAAGGTAGCAGAGACCATCCGTCTGATGAGTCAGCAAGTGCTTTAAACACGTTACCACTTTTTGCTGCAATTCAGGACGACAAACCATACACAACGATAGGTGAACCGAGCGCTGACGAGCATATTTGCCCATCTTGCAGAGGTTGACAAGAACATACATGATAAATGATCCTACAGAATTTGCCTTATATGCCACGCCAAAGATCTGAAATGAAAAAAGATATTAAACTATATCCAGTAAGATTGAACAGTAAAAGCTCCACAATTTAGCAGGTCAGTACAGTTCTGAAAGATCGGAAGAACTCTTCTACGGAAGTAATCAATGAGAGCCATGCATGCCCAGGCTATGCCAAAGTCGAAAAAAATAGATATAACGTGGATCATAATACTGAAGTTGCTTTAATGCATCGCCCGAAGATATTGAAATGAAACAAGCTATTAAGACGTCCGAAGAAAACACAGCGAGGACCCAAACCCTTTAACCGGTTTAATGCCGCAGTGCCGAGGCTATAAAAACGCCCCTACAGAGGGATCAAGGAGGAAACGCACATGCCCATCTCGCAAAGTAGATAAGGGGAGAAATAACGCGGGACCCTACTGAAGAATCTGCGTATGCTTTGCCCGAAGATATTTCAAGGAAAAACTTGAACCCATAGCGTTTGATATCCAAGACTCTCCGTCATCAGTCGTTAACGTTATTGAATCCCCTTCGGAAACAGCGCTATATTCTTCAATCCCGTGATTAAAAAAAATCTAATTGTAAGCAAATTGCTTTTTAAGCTATCAGATTTTTTTTTCCACCAAAATCAAAATGCCCATTTTGTGTCTCAAACATGCTCGTGTTAGGTCATATCAACACCTTACTTTACAGGTTCTTTGTGAAAAACAGACACAACGCATTTAAAAAAGTAAAATGCGGTCTTGGATATGCCATGGAGGACCTGCTTCCGCCTGACAAATATGGCATGTAATGCTTAGCCACTTACGTGGGTCTTTACGACACCAATTTCCATACACAGTTGAAAAAAGGACTTTATGAAAAATGACTGTAAATATCCCCGCGTCACATTGACGATGGGTGGGACCCATCGACAGCCTCGTCCTCCCACTTTTACTCCAAACAAAAATGCTATTTTGGTATCAAGAGAAGATCATATTCTTCTCATTAACCCACTGAAAGTGCAGAAAGGAAGTGTTTCTTAATTTTTTGGTCAATTAAAACGTCTCCAAATGTGGTATACCAATTTATTCAATAAGATTGACCTGTCCTATGGGGGATGGTCACTATAAAACCAGTTTTGCTTTTGCACTAACGGCTGTACTATTCTCTTCAAACATTTGTATCAGATGTTTTTTGGTGATAGCTTCCATGTGTATGTAGAAAACTTCATATGAAAATTCGGGCCATGATCGGACACCGCACCTTTAAGTGCATTTTCTATAACAAGGGTATAGAAATATCGTTCTTGTCACAACTTGGCAAATATTTCTTGGACTATAAAAAACACTTTTATAAAGAAATGAATGTAAGGATTATAAAACAGGGAGCTGTTTTTGTCAATCTCAACAATCACAAGATATATTTTATTCAAATCCCTGATTTTTTCTGTATCCGAAACAAATATCTAGAGCGGATCTTTTTTCTTTTTTTTCATTATGAATAGTATTTTACTATTTTGATTATTATTATTGTAAATAAACAAAAAAAATAAATAACAAGTTCTTCTGAACGTCATATGAGAGAAGGAAAGCCAATCGACATTTTAAAAGAAGAATCATTGTCGGATGCATTAAGTTGTAAATTCCACCGCCTTTCCCCCGGTATGAATATAAACAAATTTGCATACATAACGGATATTTAGCTTTTGCTTAATTATAGATTTAACCTTGTTTACATTTTTGTTGGCAATGTTTTAATAAACGTCTTCATCTGCGCACTCTATTGCACCTACTTTGACTTCAAAGGTACAATGTTATGATTTTATTACAGAGCTTCAAGCGTACACTGTTATTATTTTGAATAACCGAGCTTCAAAGGGTACTGTTTAATGATTTCTGTTTACTTCTCAAGTTTCTTCTTCCAAAGAAAATCAAGTCTGCATGCCAAATTGAGGCACAACATATAAATACTTGCATGGAGATTAAGTCATTGTGTTTGAAATGGAACAAAGTGTTTAGTCCTTTGCATGCTTTTTATGCCTTTTCCCCATAAATCATTTCCTTTCTACTGGCAGATTGTTTATCGAATCAGTCGACATTTTTGTAATGCAAATGGTGCGCCCGCATGTGTAGTGCCCCATCTCTCTGTCCCTTAGAGTTTGGTCCAGACTCCCTCATAAATGTTGCCTGTGTGTGTGTGTGGGGGGGGGGGGGGTTGCCACTCCTCCCGCACCGCGAGTCTGTTTTTCATTCCCAGCATATGCCGGTACCGATTTTAGACTCCGGGGTGGATAGAAGGCACGAGGTTAAAGTCCCTTGTTCAAGTGCAAACACATTGGCACAGTGGGGCTCGAACCCGCACCTATGCTTATGAGGCGAGTATAGACATTTTTGTAAAGCATGTCCTCAATATTTAATTCAAAACGTCCTACTCCAAAGTTAGCCAGGAAAAACTGCCCTTTCCTGGTTAGACTTTGCTTGTGGTATTTCATGTAATTTTAACCTTTTAGGAAAGGAACAAGTGCCATTTATGTTGTAGTGCGTTCTTCATTTCATCAAACTTTTACCCCCAAGGTTAGGGCCATCAAAATGCCCTTCTCTGGTTAGACTTTGCTTGTGGTATTTCAGGTAATTTTGTGGCCTTTTAGGAACTAGCAAAAAGCAAAAAATTTTTTGTTGTAGGATGTTTTCACTTTTAATCCAAACGCCCTACACAGCCCTCTTTATAAAATTGTATTCATTTCAATGCCAAACATATAAGCACAACAGTTAGCAACATTGGCAAAAAAAACAAAACAAAAAACATGCTACATACAAAATGGCACATGTTCTTTACAGGTAAATTACCTGAATACCACAAACAATGTAACCAGGAAAGGGCACTTTCCTGGCCTAAGCCTTGCCTAGAAATGCTGTTTATCCTGCCCTGCAAGCTTGAGATCATGAACATGTTTGGTTATATTGATTACTAGCCTCTTCTACATGCAATAGTCCTGGGAACTTGAAATAGCTTGAATAACATATACAGGTACTTCTGTAATTTTGCTCAGTTTATTTTATTGGTTTTCAAGCACATACCAAACTATGCAGTCAGCAACATAACTGGTAGGGCCTACTGTTTTTTTGATTAACTAATATTTCACACATCCCCCATGCACAGCGCACACCAGAAAGTACTAAAGCCTATACACACCCAATCTGTTTGAAAGTTGGCACACCCATTGGTTGACAGTGGCGCGCCCGCGGGCTTGCACAAGCGCTTCAATCCCACCACTGACTTAACACATCGACTGATTCAATTTACAACAGTGTATATTATATGCATTCTAGTTACCTAAGTTGCATAATTAAGTTAGCATATTTGACCTATTTTCTTGATTTTCATTGAACACCTTTGTGAACACCAATATCTGGAGATCTGTAAGTCACACAGGGGTGAACTGGAGGGATGCGAGGTTACAGATTCGCGAAACTGATTCGATATACAACAGTACCTTGTCCTGGGTTTATGGACATTTGTCCGGTGTGATAATACATTTCCCTGGGGATATGGGACATTGTTCCTGGGGTATGGGGAACTTGTCCTGGGGTATGGGGACATTGCCCTCTGGTCTGGACATTGTTCTGGGATATTGGACATTGTCTTGGGGTTTTGGAACATTGTCCTGGGTATGGAACATTGTCCCCCCCTGGGTATCGGACATTGTTCTGGAGGCATGGGACATTGTCCTGGAGGTATGGAACATTGTCTGGGGTATGGGAACGTTTTTCTGGGTAGGGACATTGTCCTGGGGTTATGGGACATTGTCCTGGGGATATAGGGCAATTGTCCTGGAGTATGGGACACTTTTCCTGGGGTATGGACAGTGTCCTGGCGGGTATGGGGACATTGTCCTGCGGATAGGGACATCGTCCTGGATGTATGGGACATTGTCCCTGGGGTATGGACATTGTCCCTGGGTATGGGACATTATCATGGAGGTATGGGACATTGTCCGGAGGAGGGACATTGTTCTTGGGTATGGGACATTGTCCTGCGGTATGGGAATATCGCCTGGAGGTATGGGACATGTCCCCTGGAGGTTTGGGACATTGTCCGTGGGGTATGGAACATTGCCATGGTAAGATCTATTGTCCTGGGTATGGGACGTTTTCCTGGAGGTATGGGACATGTTGAAAGGGGATAACATAAGTGCGAGGAAACGGACGAACGTGTGGACATTGTCCTGGATTTATGGGACATTTCCTTGATGTATGGGACATTGTCCTGGAGGTATGGGAGCATTGTCCTGGAGTATGGGACATTGTCCTGGAGTAGGGAACAGTGTCCTTAGTTATTGGACTTTTCCTGAGTATGGGAAATTTTCCTGGTTATGAGAATTGTCCTGGCACCTATGGGGCATTGGTCCCTGGGGAGAATGGGACATTGTCCTGGGGGTAATGGACCATTGTCCTGGAGTTATGGGGCATTGTCCGGAGGTATGAGGGGAATTGTCCTGGGAGGTATGGGGACCTGTCCTGTGGTATGGGAACATTATCCTGGGGTAGGGACATTGTCCTGGGATATGTGACATTGTCCTCCTGGAGTTTGGGACATTGTCCTGGAGGTAGGGGGGGGGGGGGGGTGGGACTTGTCCTGGGGTATGGCACAAGACCTTGTTAACAGAATTATTTTTTTTAGCATTGTTTTATATAATTGTTATTGCTTACTCAGAATACATTTTTCAGGTTGAGCAGTAAACCCAAACTAAATTGTGCATCGTCAAAATGATTTCGGAACCATCACATACAAACATCGGACGACCTATTTGAGACCGCTGTCCCTATTTTATTTCAATGGGCTGTTGAGCAATTGCCTGAATCTCAAATGGCTAATTTTGGTCCCACAGATCAAAATAATATCTTTCAAACAAAAGTGGACACTTTTGGACGGTTTTCCAGTTTTTTCTGCTGGTTCCTGATGTTATCGACTCTTAGTTTTTACATGGATTGGTGAGTCATTACCTGGGACCTAAAAATCAGGCTGTTTTGTTTCAAAATAATGTTTTTTAACAAAAGTTGACTCTTGGATGATCCTATATGGTTTCCCGGTGTTTTCGGCTCCTTTGTGCATCAATGGCTGTTGAGCATTGCCCGGGATCCATTTCGTTGAAAAGTGTTTTTGTTTCTTTTGGACCGGTTCCCCAAATTTTGCTATTTTGGTCCAAACTCGTCCAACTAAAACAAAGTGGAACACTTTGGATGATTTTTCGGGTGGTTTCTGGTGTTTTTCAGCCCTTTTGTATCAATGCTCGGTGAGCATTACCTTGACCCAAATCAATCTATTTTTGGTTCAAAAGTCAATCTGTTTTTAACTAATGGACACTTTCAAGGGTTTCTTTTCTGGTGGTATTCCAGATTTTTCATTTCTTTATATTTCAATGGCTATTTGAGGCATTGTCCCTGAATCCCAAATTGGCTATTTTGGTCCAATGTCAAAATAATATTTTTCAAAAAATAGTGGTGGACCTTCGACAGTTCCCATGTTTGTTTCTGGCTGGTTTCCTGATGTTTTCGGCTCCTTTTGTGTTTCAATTTTTAGCATTACTTTGAAACCTAAATCAGCTATTTTTGTCACAAAAAAAAAAAAAAACAAAAAAAATATCAAAATAACGTTTTTAAAAAGTAAATTTGAACCACTTTGGCTGGATCCTGGATGGTTCCCCCCTGTTTTCGGCCTCCTTTGTGGGGGGTCAACATGGTTGTTGAACATTACTTGGACCAGAAATTGTCTATTTTGTTTGAAAATATAAAATTAAATATTTTTTTAAAAAGAAAAATGGCTGCTGTTTTGAATGTTCCCTCAATCAGGATTTCATGGTGGTTCCCAGTGTTTTCGGTTCCCTTTGCTTGGTTCCCCAAATTTGCTATTTTGGTCAAAAAGTCCCAACCTAAAGCAAAGTGGACAGTCGTACTAAATTTGCAAGAATTTTTTTGGTTGATAGCCCCAGATAAGTGGGACCAATTCGGACCATCACTTTGATAGTCAATTTTTCCCTATTAAAATACATCTGTTCTCCTGGTTTGTGTTGCGTGCCAAAACAACAAATATATCAAAGCCTGCCTGATTCCAGTAAGTATAAAGGTCCATCCACACTGCACTACATTGCATGTGTAGTGAAATGGAGAAAACCACCGGACTCAACACAGCTTCAACACAGGAGGTCAAATCGAATTGGCACTTCTGCTGCTGTGTTGATCAGAGATGGTTTTCATACATTTTCACTGCACTGCAGTGCAGTGAAGTATGATACACCTTTAAAAACCCTGTGGTCTACCACATTCCGTACAGTATCTATGAGTGGCTCATTACTGATCGCACATGATATACCTCCAGTAACCATCAAATATACCTCTAAGCTTTCTTACCAGTCTCTGATTGGGCTTATTACATCATATAACCCAATTCAGTGCCAATAAATTGGCCAGTAGAACCACATCAGGGGGTCGATCATGAACTGCCCCTCCAGACGTTTTGGTGGAGCCGATTGTAGGGGCCTTTTGTTGATCTACAGTCTCCGTCCCCCCCCCGACTTACCACAACAATTGAGATATTTATATCATCTGACTGTTGCTTAAGAGACACTGGCACATTTGAAAAATGTGTGCCCTCAAGATTTTTCAAATCGATATTTTGCATGGTTTGCAAAGCTTTTATATAAAAAGCCCTCACCCGAAATGATTACGACCAAATTCAGCTTCCTTAGGGTAACATAAAACGATTTGTAATTTAACGTCGCCGGCACGTAAATCAGCAGACGACGAAAATGGCGTTTACCACCAGAACACGCACGCCGTATGCATGTTTCCCACGCTATGCAACCTGTTTGACCGTCTAATACCTTTTTGTGTTTGTAATTTCAGTGAGCACGAGTCAAAAAGATTCATGTAATATACACATTTGTTTGATTCAATTATGGAAAACTTAAAGTTGGCCTAACAATTACCTGGATGTCTTTTTTTTCCCCTTTTCCCCCCCCCCAATATCCATTCCGCTATCTGTTTTGGGTATTTTATTTTTATGTGTAAAATATATCTCTGTTCTTCCAATGCCTAGACTATCATTTTGAGAGCCAATTGAAAGAATTTCATATTTTTGAAAATGTTGCCATTGCCACCTTAAGTAGTATAAGTATGTGGTGCATATTTTATGTGCATTCAATCTACCCTAGAAGAAATTCACTAATTTTGTATTTTGTCTGTTAAAGAGACAGAATTCAAACAACACGTGGCCTATTATAAAGTCAACGTGACATGAATATTTCCCTCATAATATCAACGGGGTTGGTACGTTTTGCGACCCCACTTTTCTCACCCATTTTTTTTCTCAGAATTCAGACAGCTTTGACGGAAGAAAGTGGCATATGTGATAGTGCACTTAATTTCGTCAAGGCTGCTGAATTCTGAGCAAAACTGGGTGCAAAAAAAATGGTGGTGCAGGACCACGTGGGGTCACAAATGTACCAACTCGCTCAAAACGGCACTGTCAGTATCAACTGGTATTTTGGGAATAAGCTTTTCTCAAAGATATCTAGTGGATCTAAAAAACAAAATGAACTTGAATCAAATAATTATGCATCTTTAACTTCATAGGAAATGAGACGGATATCAATGATGTTGCTTTTGAGTTAGAGACCACAGGAAATGGTAAATTCCTGTCACAGCTGTTTGGAAGTCTCTCTTATTTTGGCAAAACCAGAATAAAACAAATATCAACGGCGACACACTTTTGAAAACTAATTTGGATTATTTAATCCACTATCTTCATCTTGTGTAAATTTTATGAAATTGCAGGCAAATATGATCAAGTTTAGAACACATCTCTCTCTATGAATGGGCATATAGAGGGTGCTATAAAATACCAATCATGACCTCCATGTATGTCTATATGGCAAGATTCCTGTAATGGCTCTTGCATATCCCTACTTATATCAGTTGTCAAAATTGTGTCACCACTGCTTAAAATTAGTGACTATTTGCATGTTTTTTTCATTCTTTTGGCAAGTCAAGGAATTGATCCCATCTTTATTACCAGGGACCCATTCCCCAAACTCAAGCATAACCCTACGTGTATACTGACTCATGCGCATGTCTTAAATAACAGACTTTTCATACCAGTTACCCAGTGCTTTGGACAAATTTGTCCACTCAGGCATGACTTAGTATGCACATAGATTTACGACTTGCTTCGAGAATTGACCCCTGATGTCAAAATGTAGTGGGGGTTTGAATTAAAAATGAAGCATTTGAATGGAGAAGTATTGACGTTAATTGGAGGTTGATGCACTCGCGTCATACTTAGTTTTGCTACATTCGCGCGCACACCTACCAACGTTGCATCTTGTTGCGCATGTTGTTTGTGATCAGCTGGTTCAATTTTTCTCACTGAGTAGTTAGTAGCAGTTTTTTTCTTGTGTTTATGCCATAAGGATAAAAAATTAGGTTAAAGATTATCTTCAAGGGGGATGAATTTAAGGATATAAAGTTTTTATCTTAATAGATTGGCCTTCGCTCCAACCGCATCTGTTTTGACGCAGGGCTAAAAACGTGATTTTGTAAGCCCCATAGAGCAGTACTGTTGTAAAACTAATAATATGGTCGACCACAAATGGGGCACATTTCGTCAAACAGCAAACCAAACCTCATTTGGCTCTAAGATTTACAGGGTAAAAATGAGAAAAAAATAGTAGCTTTCTTCTGATACCAAAATGTTGGCCACTCCGGTAAAATTGGGGCTTCTGGGGACGGGCTATTAGCGATCGGGCCAGCCCATGGACCGTAAATCTAGAATTGAAATAAAGGATGAGGGGACCAGTACACTCTGCGACATGCCTCGTTTCACTTCAATCAAAATATGGGTCGTAAAGAGAATACAGGTTCCCCAGACCTTAGTTGAAATCAAATAATTGTTAAACTTTAAATTTGGGATGGGGTGTCAAAACCAGGAAAAACAGTATGTGGTCATTAATATCCATAACAGGTCTGCTCCCTATTACACTACACCCCACAAAATAATTCTGCACAAAATGTAACTTTGATATTCAATGACTTCCTTTATTTGAGGTATATTTCTTAGATACATTGCGTTACCAGAGTGCTAAAATGGCCCATAATTTGAATTGCTATCTTTACAAAAATGACCATTCATTGTTGAACAAGGTGAATGTTGCTAGAAAACCAAACAGGAACTAGTTGGTTAAGCAGACAGTCATTTTTAATTATTTCAGAAAAGCTTTAAGTAGGTCTATTTTAATTTTGTAGTAAACCTATCATCAAATGTCACCACTGGTTTTTATTAAATAGTTTATAATTGACCATTGAAACCTAGACCGTGGAAAACTAGCCTGATCCAACCCAACTTAACCTAATCTGTTTCTGGGTTCCCAATCTGGACTGTCTTATCACAAAATTAAGAAAATAACCCCCTGCCCACCCCTAGTCAGGTCGGGTTAGCTGGGCTCCCCCTTTTCTTTAACGTGCAAGCTATGACATATTTTATGGCGACAGAAATATGT
>JAMKCH010038555.1:0-13742 GCA_023653785.1 Ophioderma brevispina | reverse complement strand
TCGTGTCAAAATTTCTGTAAAATTTGGACCTTTTTTTTATCAAAAATAGCAGCAAAAAGTGGACCTATTGCCCCTTTTGTGGAATTGGGGGGGGGGGGGTCGTATATTGCTATGGGTTACATAAAAATGAAATCTGTTCTAATATTTAAAAACATTCTGGTATGTTTATTCCATCCAGAATCGTCTTAATGCTCCAGATGAACCACCCCTTCAGGTACCAAAGAACCCTAAACCGTTATATCAACGAGCCGTGCAAGAAGCCAGACCATTTCGGATCTTGCATTCAGATTCGGCCTATGGCAGCAGAGAGAATCTTCCAGGCCTTTATGTGGAGATGACATTCCTCGCTAATGCAGTAAGGAACAACGACGGGACCACCAGCTACAGGGTACGTTCATACAGCGTTCCGCACGTTCCTGACATCTTTTCCCCTCTTTACTATTCTACGGTAAAGACAACCAACAAACTAAAGCAAGCAAATAAAGCATCTACTACTTGTAAAAACTTGAGTTATAAATACTATATTTGGCCTCCCCCTTCAAGTTGCACACACTTTTGAATCACATCTTCACAAATTTTCAACAACTTATTTTTTAATATAATAGGGTATGTGTAAGAAGAAACATAATCAAACCGTACCATCCTCAGCATGTTCAGCTCCAGGAAGACTGGAAGCTGGTTCTGGAGACCTGCACTGGATATCAGCCTCAAATGATAGACCCCTACCAAGAATGCTACTCCCAACCTCTCCAGGCCCTATCACCAAATGGTATGCTTGGAAAGTTGAGTCCCCTAGAGACACGGAAAGTCATCGGATGGGTGTAAAGCCTAGAAGTTTCATTCGTACAACAAGGTCGGGCTCGGGTAAGTAGTCTATTCAGCGGGTCAAAGACTATTTAGGTATCAATAGCCTAGAAGTTTCATTTGTACAACAAAATCGGACTCGGGTAAGTGGTCTAATCTACGGGTCTTGAATGTGTGTCACAGACTATTTGGGTATCAATACCTTCTAGGTATCTTGTGGTTGACTGCACTAATTCCATTAAAGTAAGTAGATGGAGTATTATCCATATTGTTAAGCATGCCACGGGATGAAGCTGTTATTGGTTGTTGCCAGTAACAATATCTATCCTGCTGACTTTGAATTTTGATGATAGCTAATATCAATTTAGCAGTAGGCCTTCTTAAAGTAGATTTGTGTTAAAACATCTGCTGTTGCCACCTATAATTTCCCGAGATTCGCAAGAGGGCAAGCTACCTAGTATATATACTTTGCTTTAATAGTTCATCTACTATACAGAACACCCACCATTGTGGCAGTAGTGTATGAGCATGATTGCCATTGGTTAAATTTATCGGGCAAATAGACAAGGGACGAATCTTTAATTATTACGTTTCTGATGATCACATGCTTGAGGATAACATATAGAGGTGATAAGAGAGTACAGCTGTCCCAAAAAAACACTATACAATCAAAGATTAAAAAATATAATTTTTTTGGCCAAATTTAAGTTCATCTCAGTGTAGTTTCACTGATTCTTTTTATGAGTGGTCCATGGCAGCGTTCTGAGATTTAGTTGGTGTGTAATTTTTGTGTCGGTTCCGGAGTTATGGCTAATTATCTGAGACAGTTTGAAAAACCTGTTGGGCCGTTTCGGTTTATCCTGATATCAACAAAGTTCCATTGAAAATCACCTTCTAGACATTCTTCTATTAAAATTAAATAAACAGTAGGTATAAAGTCTTGTGTCTTGTGGATATACATAATTTATAACTTTATAATGTCGGCAATTGCTCATACATACATGTCGGCTTGGGGAAATTCAATTCAAAACAGTCTTGTTTTCTCAGCTTTTACCTCCAGTTTTCAGCAGAAGGTAAGAACCATAAAACGCCCAAGAAGAATTGTTTGAAAGTAACTGGCGACATTTCGAACACCAACCCCCTTTCCGTATTGCTCTTTGGATTGAACACTGCCTTCTTCATCATCAGTCCTCCTGGCATCTGGAGGCGTGGGGAATAGGGAAGGGGTAATTGTCCTCCCATTCGAGCGTTGTCCGCACATTTGTCCCTCACAGACTTGTAGGCTGTTACATTAGTTTCAGCAGTCAAATTCCCCCAAATTTCCATGAATTTTCATGATACTTGTCCACCTGAGATTGAGTCCCTCATTTCACCCCAACACAATAACTATGGCTGTGGCTTTCATCAACTGAAAAATAATATATGATTAGTTCAATGCATATAATACATCACCCTGATCTTACAATATCTTTTGTTTGAAAAAGGTTATCCCACCATGAAATCTACACGCCTTATTACTTTATTAGTTTCTGAACCTTCATCAGGTGAAGACTGGGCCCAAGTGGTAATTTTATCTTTGTGTGCAATTGGACAATATCTCCGCTAGGGTTCATCAAATTGGGATGAGAAAAAAGCGAGGATTTAGCTTGGGATCTTGTCTAACCATAAATTAAAAACATCTGGCAAAAATGCACAGTTTATATTTTTTTAATAATTTTTAGTTTGATTGTATCGTTTTTATTGGGACAGTCCTGTATTGTGTGGTAACTCATTTCCCACAACAACTACCACTGAAATAATAGAAAAAATTACCGAATCCCCCCCCAAAATGCACATTGCATTGGGTGCATGATGTCAATATTGATCAGTCGATTATGTGTTTTGACGTAGACATATTTTAATACAAGTGGACTTTTGAATGGACCTTGGGAAGCATATGGCACAAACTCCTCTGGCTACAAAGAAGACAAAATCAGTTTCTGTCTGTTGTTCTTTGACCCTGTAATTTATATCTTTCAGGCATTCCAAGTCGGCAGACTTTCGTCAACTGTTGCTCAAAGAGAGGTTCAGGTGGTTTTTTCATACCAACACAATTGCAGACAACATTAACTCGCTGGTCAAAGTCCTCCTGAAGCACCTACCCTACACCAGAGGTTTGCTACTAACAAGGGGACACCTGAGATATCAGTAGTAGTTATGTCACAGGATTCCTTAGTATACTCGTCGTATGCATCAATCACCAACTCTAGATCTTGAAGG
Organism: Ophioderma brevispina; assembly: GCA_023653785.1. Lineage (NCBI taxonomy): Eukaryota > Metazoa > Echinodermata > Ophiuroidea > Amphilepidida > Ophiodermatidae > Ophioderma > Ophioderma brevispina. Next base: position 10,679 of record JAMKCH010038555.1, on the reverse strand, counting down.
AAATCTGTCAGTGAGAGGCCTGATGATGGATGCAATGAGATGGAGGTCAAGCAATGTCATCCAGCATGTATGAAAAAAACACATTGCAAATGATGGTGGTGACGCAAGTGAAGATTAAAAACAATCAAAGGAAACACTTGTTGAGCAGGAACGCCTGATCTAGAACACAGAGCAGGAACTTGTTGAACTGAGACATCAACAATGCTCAAGATAGTCAGGCCCAGATGGTTAATGACTCCAAAGACAATGTCTATAAGGACAAGAAAGTCATGAGCCCAGTTGGCTCAGATGTACAGAATCAGGAGTCAAAGGAGTTGAATTATTGCAGATGATACTGCTAGATGGCAGTTTACACCATGGCTTCGAAGAGAGAAGCATTAAAACAGGAACAATCAGTGTATAGATGATAAAAGCAACATCGGAGAAAATGACATTCAACTGGTGGTCAACAATTGGCAAGTATTGTCAGAAACTGAGGAATGATGACAATGAAGACGTCGCACAGAGGTTGTGATGTTAGATATTTGAATATACGCTCAAAGATTAATGACAATCGTTGACTGAGAGAAATTTGGTGGAAGGGTAACTTTGATTAAGCTAACCAGGTCATGCCAAGTAGCAAAGACCTCTAGATCGGCGCTTATCCTAACAATGGCGAAGGTTTTGATGGCAGCTAGCGCTTGTAGGGTAGGAGGTCTTTGCTGTATATGACTGAATGCTCAGACGTTCCTGACCTGTGTGTACAATGGCAAAGGTTTTGATGGCAACTAGCATCAATGACAAAGAATAACAAAGGTGACAAAGTGCTATCTGCCTTAAACTTGTGGCTGGTGTGCACACCTACATTTGCATATATTTGAAACATTTTCGGTTTATCAATTGCATGTGATATGCTAAGCATTGGCTGGCGGCATACTTTTCTGAAAAGGTTCTTTGCTGTTCAGGTTGAAAACCTTAAGAGACAATGGCACAATTTGAAAATAGTGCGCCATCAAGTTTTTCAAAATCAACTATTTTGCATGGTTGTAAGGCTTTTATATAAAAAAGACTCACCCGAAATGATAAGACCAAATCAGCTTCCTTATGGGTTAACCAGAAGATTTTATAATATAACGTCGCTGGCGACGTTAAATTCAGCAGACGACGAAAAATGGCGTTTTTTAAAACAAGAACAGCATGCCGTTATGCATGTTTCCCCACGCGTATGCAAACTGTTTGACGGTCTATAACCTTGTGGTTTTAATATCAGTTGACTACGAGTCAAAAAATATGCTGTAATATACATATTGTTGATTAAGTTATGGAAAACTTAAAAGTGGGCCTACAAAGTACCTGGATGTCTTTATCCTCAATCAATGTCTTATGCTGTTTTGGGGTATGTTATTTTTATGTGTAAATATTATCTCTGTTCTTCCAATGGCCTAGACTATCAGTTGAGGCCAATTTGAAGAAAATTTCATAATTGTGAAAATGTGCAGTGACGCTGTTAACAGTTTTCTATACAAATTTAGGGTTACTGAAAGAACCCTAGTGTTTTTGAAGATGTTTAGAAGATTGGCTGGAAGTTGGCTAGTATGTTAAAATCAGCAAAATATTCAATGCTGAAAAGACAATTCTTGCGGACCTTGAAATGAAGAATGCCCTTGCTTGTAATGACGTCCTTGATGAAATGTTAAAATTAATCAAAATAATGCATTGTAGCTTCTTAGGATCATTCCTTGTGAAGAGAAATGGGTACTATAATGTCTTACACCACACGACAATGTTAATTTGATAAACCTTTTCATCTACTTTGATATTTCACTACCATTTAAAGAGTGAAAGTTGAGGTGTTGTTGCTATCTGTACTTTCTAAACCACTCTAATACAATTATCTTCAGCTGTTGCTATCCCAGTGGCAAATGCTGCCAAACTGTTAGTGTGTATCTACTTGTTACCAGTTATGTTATAGAAACAATATGAATTTTGACAGAGTGAAAAACAAAATACAGTGAAACTTATCTCTCATTTCATAAACGATTATTTTCCCTGAGATAACCTGAGCACGATGGCGGGACAAAATTTCACTGGTTTGTAGCCATTTAAACTGACCTCTTGACCTTTCCACCTTGGCATGTGACCCGTTGACCTCATGTTCCCAAGCTGCAATCTATGACCAAGTACTGTTAGCAATTGGAATTTTACTTCCTGAATAAAGCTAAGTGGATGTTTCAGATCATTTTTAGCTGACTTCATAACATTTGACCATGGTAGTAGTTGTGACCCTCTGACTCATGTTGCCAAGGGATCTATGTCTAGGTTCTGAGCAATTGGACTTTTCTTTAATGAGGCCAGTTTGATGTTTTCAGCCCATGTTATACTTTTATAAACTTTTCCGAAATGAGGAGGACTTTCTCCGAAAACTTTTTAACCTGGAGCGAAAACACGGAGGTCGGACGAAGCAGGTGCTCTTGTCCACACTGAACTTTTGATGTTTCTGCTGTCATTGCAAACATGTGGAATTTTCTCACTATTACATCACAATGTAAGTTGCGACAAAGAACCGGGTTTAAAGAGCATCACTGGCACATTGAAAAATATGCACCCTAATTTTTTTCAAAAGTTGATATTTTTACTTGGTTGTAAAACTTTATATGTACATTAGCTCTCACCTGCAATTATTACGCCCAAATCAGTGTCCATACGTGTAAAAACAGAAACGATTTCATTTGAGTGATAGAAATGGTATCTAAAGCAATATTAGCACATTTTTGAAGAGCCCCCCAATTTCAAAAAAATTTTGAGATTTTTACACAATGCATTGGTAAAATGCCTAGTAAACCATACCTGTGAAGGTTTAAGCTCGAAAATGTCTGTTCTCACAAACGCAAGGAATTTTGTATTTAGAATAATTATTATCAGGATCTCCGATAATAATTCAACGCTGCTGGAAACGGCCTTCCAATGTGAATAATGCAGGGAAATAGCACCCCCCTGTACGTGTCTACACTCATCCATTAGTGGTTTTATTGGTTCAGGCAAATCAAAGTTAGAGGTTATTTTCTTCGAGGGGCACTATTTCATCATGACGGGACCATAAACGTAACTTTCCAGTATGCACGTAAGTCCAATCTGAGGATCAAAATTCTTTTAATTTTACAAAATCGCTTAATTTATGATAAATACGCATTTTAGCTTCTCGTTCGCAGGTATGTTTTCTTAGACATTCACCAACGTAAACTGCGCCAAATATAAATGTGAAAATTAGGGGCGCTTCTTTCAAAAAATGTGTCATTATTGCTTTAACACAAGAAAATACATGCCAGAAGTTGATCCCATGGCATCCACCTTGTTGACGAGTCTATGAATTCAGTAATAGACAATGTGTGCCCCAACTCAAAAAGTAGCCTACCAATAACCTGGATGTTTTTGGCCTTTTTTATGCCCAAATCTGTTTTTAGGCAGGTATTTTTATGTGTCAACTATATCTGTATTCTTCCAATGGCCTAGGACTATCATTTTGGGAGAAAATTGTAGAATTTCATATTTGTGAAATGTGCCAGTGTCGCTTTAAAGATTTGGAGACCAAAATGCCTAGGGGTTCTAGAATATCACGAAAACATCTGTAACCTTGACAATCTGTTATCATACAAGCTAGCCAATCAGCAGACAAGAAGTACAGAATGATGTTGCCTGTATCTTTGGGGTTTGGAAGCGACTCCAAAATGTAGGGAATTAAATCGCTGAGTCAATACTAATGGTCAGATGCACTAAGCGTTTGCAAATTGTACAAACAAAGTATGTATCATTGTTTCAACTTGTTTCCCAATAAGTGCAATATTTATCCTACGGTATTAACAATTTCGCAATGTGTTAGCATAGAATTACTATGTATTTCCATACAAAAGCCATAGTTGTTCAAAATATTTGCTATATTCCATAGCACAAAGTGTGAGGTTTTTATTCCATGGTTATTTTCAGAACAGCAAGGACATGACGCCGAAAACATTGCATCAGAAAAAATTACATCGGTCCTCGGACCAATTGTTGTCGCCTGCCGTTAGTGAATGAAAGCCAACATGACTTCTGACCTTGATATGTGACCTTTGACCTTATCAACAAATGAGGGATCCCAGGATTGCACCTATGCATTTCAATTTTGGTTCCATTGAACTTTTCAACTTTTCGATGAGGTCATTGTACATTTTCAGCCTATTTTACAACTTGACCTCACATGACCTTGGACCTTGGTATGCGACCTTTGACCTTGGTATGCGACTATGGACCTCATCAACAAATGGGTGGGATCCCATGTTGCACCTATGATTCAAGTTGGTGCCATTGACTTCAACTTTTCCAAATGAGGTCAGATTTACATTTTCAGCCTATTTTACAACTGACCTCCACATGACATTGGACTTGACATGTGACATTTGACCTCATCAAAAAGTGGGGGATGCCATGTTACACCTATGACACAAGATTTGGTTAATCCATCAAGTATGAGAGTATATAGCAATGTACCCTTGTTCACAACAGACAACACACAACAACAGACATCAACACAACAGACACTACAGTGGACAAGTGATCCCTAGTGTATTCCTGCCTTAGGGCAGGCTGACACAAAAACTGAGAAGGCTGGAAAACAAGAGCATGGCTATTCCAAAAATAGGACAGCAGTCTATATGGTTGTCGAATGACTCAAGCGACCCTGATGATCTTTACCCGGGGTTACCCCACTAAGGTCCTTGATCTCAAAGTATGAACTGGATCCATCACAGCACTAAAAGTGACAGTAAGATGAAAAAGTGTCACCAAAAAGCTGGATATAAATTAGCTTGCACCCACATAGACACATAAAACATGCTGACATAAGGCCTTTCCAATTAAAGGAAACCTAAAAAGCAAAGCTTAGAGCCATGCTCAGTTCAATGACCATTTATGATGAAACCAGAAGACGTTGCATGGCTGCCCTTTTATTATGGAGCCTGCCGAGAGAGACCTTTTGTCACTATAAAAGAAGCAAATGATGCAGTCCTTATAGAAATGTACCCAAATACTAGTAGCTTCACAGGACGAGAACATTTCATGCTGCGCACTTGTTATGACTGTCATTGTTCAAATAGAGTATCTTCAACAGACTATTAGGCATCTGTGGAAATTGAGTTTGGGTTAATAATGTTTTAAAATAAAAATATGCGGGACTGGGTAGACGTTTTTCTGTTTAAGACAATATATGCACATTTTTTTTATAAGAGCGCCCCAATTTTCAAAAAAAATGAGATATATACACAGTTGCATTGGTAACTTGCTAGAAAACTATACCGTGAATGGTTAAGCTCGGAAATGTGCTGTTGTCAAAAGGAAGGAATTTGTAATTAGAATAATTAAAATCAAGGATCCGATATTCAACGCTGCTGGAAACGGTTCCCAATGTGAAATGAGCTGGGAAATAGCGCATGTACATGTCTACGCTAATACATTAGTTGTGTTATTGGTTCAGGCAAGTCAAGTTAGAGGTGATCTTTCGCGGTGGCACTATTTCCATCATGGACGGAACATAAACGAGCCTTTCCATCTCTGCCGTTAAGTCCAATCTGGGATCTCAATCATCTATTACAAAAATCGCTATTTTATGATAAATACGCATTTCTTAGCATCCGTCGCAGGTATAGTTTCCTAGACAATTACCAACGATACTGTGCAAAAATATTCAACTTTTCGAAAATTGGAGACGCTCTTTAAAAAATGGTGAGTATTGCTTTAATCGTTTCAGTGGTATGAAAGGGAACCATTTAAACAAAAAATCTAAATGGTCTTAAATTTTCATGGAATTTCTGACAGTGTAAATGTCTGTGGTTTCAAACACTGCAGCAGTGCGTGACCTGATGTAGGCATAATCCATGCACAGTGGGATGTTGCCAGCTGCTGTGTATTAGCGTATATGAAAAGCAATGAATGCGTAAGATTCTCAACAGGTAGGGCTATGGAAGACAAACACAGTGCTCATCTTAATGATAAAGCATTGAGACACGACCACAGTATTAAAGTCTGACTCAGAGATTCTTGAATATAATTTTTTAAATATAGTAATTAAAAATAATCAACTAGAACTAAAGATAGTCACTCGGGGGCTCAATTCCAACGTTTGAGATGAATCGTATTCGTTTGATGCAGTAAACAATTTTCTGTGTAATTCAAAAGTTAGAGATTATCGTGTATAACAAAATTCCGGCTCCGGAATTTGTAAACAAAACGATGCCATTTTCTATATGAAGGACTTCGACTAGAGCTTAGCTATTCACACAGTAATAGTATATGGACACGCATATGCAGCACGGATCCAGGGAGGGGGCGCGCTTCTCCGGGTAATTCTGCAAAATTTGCAAAATCAGCCCAGTTTGAACAAGTTTCACGCCTTTCAGCCCCCCGGTTAATTTTGAGTTTTCAATCCGGATCCACCCCTGCTTATGTAACATGCAAAAAACACCCAATTTGTTGCAAAATTGAGGGCGCCCTCATCAGAAATCTATGAGTCAGCCTTTAACTCTCACTATGAGCTAATAAATTCCCAATTCCAAGGCACATTCATTAACTGTCATTCACCAGTGTATTGGGCAATATTACAGTCTTTTTAGTGCATACATGTGCCATTCAAGGCGACTGAACTGAGCCCTTGGTAGAGAGCATGCCTTCCCCTCAGTGTCTATGTAGCATGGTATGTAGGAATAGGTTGTAGTTTTGGCATGTTCCATCAGTGTTCATGCCTCAGAAAACAAAATGCAGAAATTAGGTTTCTCGGCGAAATTCCCCAAGAACCACAATGCAACTCTTCAAAAGGTATATTTTATTAATCTCTCCGGGAGATGGCCAGCATACAGAGTGTTGAAAAAAATGCCCGTATTACCAGGCATGCACACTCTTGCAAAAAAGCCACCAAGCCAGGGCTGCGAGAGTAGCCTACAATATGATCTATAGGTGTTAGGTCCGAAAGGTGTCTTCGCTTTATAGCGGAAGCATGCAAAACGGGTATGTTTACATAATTATTTTTGAAAATTTTAACTTCAAGGTTCTCCAGGTAGAACAAGGATGTAATCTATAATCTTTCCCTGGAGATTGCCCGCGCACATGGCTGGAGCAAGATTGCTGGGATGGTAACGGAGGTCGACGTTAGAATCCGGCCCAAGCGGGCCACATTTTTTCCCCACACTTGTACTCATGAGAGGCTGCAGCGATAGAAGTGGCACTGTATTTAAATTTAAAATTGTACCATGTTTCATTTTATGAATGAGGTACACGGGTTCACATCAAAGGATTTATCTTATGAATAGCTGATTCATCTTCAGGTGAGGTCATGTAAGCATGCTGCCTCAATCCATGCCACTTCAGTCGTATTGCAAAACTTGTTAATGCAAGGACACAAATAAAAATCAGGACTATAGACAATATGTATGAAAACTAAAAAATTAAAAGTACTTGGTAACAAATAATCAAGGCATAAAATGGGTATCAAAACATCTTTTATTTAACTTGTTATGGGTAATTGAACAATAAACAAGAAATTTACAATCTGCCAATGCAGAGAATGTGGGATGGAATCGTGTTGCTTGGTTAAATTTTAAGTATGTTCATGGTCATTTAACCTTTATAAAACCTGCATGATCAATAAGTTGTGACATAATTGCAGTTGTAACAATGTTAATGATAATCAAAAATTAGGGGTAATAATGAGGATTCCCTCTTGAAGGTAGGGAAGGGTTAAGATTTTCTATTTATAGTTTGAAAGTGTTGAACTGATTTTTGGGTCCAACCTTCTGCGAAAGCTGGAGCATGATTGTAAATAAAGGGGGTAAAATTGCGTACCGGGGTAAACTTGAAATCAAGTAAAAATTGTGTTAGAATACACCAATGATAGTTTTCTCACCATAAGGATTAAAAAGGTCTATCATCTAAGTTCCCACCTTTAGTTAAACAGGAACAGCTCTAGTGATGGCGACATTTAAACGTTTACACGGAACGGAAGTGTCATAAACGTTTAGAAAATTCACACCGTTTACACGTCAGCAACCCCTACTAAATTTGTTTCAGTATTATTTTTAATTGTGCCAGTCAAATTTCACCAAAATTACCACGCTGTCAGTGAAAAGTAAGTCAAACAGTTCCAATGATTCTGTCTAGAAATGGTGTCCGACTTGTACGGAAACAGAAAAATCCCCCGTTTACCAAGTTCTTGTGCTTGAGTGGGTTGACTTCGGAATATTCACCGCATAAACACGGCCCCATTATGCGGTGCTTCAATTACAGAGGGATCTACAAAAAAAGGTACAATGGCAGCGGTAATGGCAGCTTCGCAGCGATCGTCGTTTGGATCTTGGATATTCAAAGACTTTGATTTGGATAAAAAAAAATAACATGAGTTTTTTTTTTAAAATTTAAATTGGGTTTGTTCAAGATGATACTTAAGATTGAATGCAAAGCGGGTAACCGATACGATGAGTTTTTTTTTGTTTTTTTTTTTTTTTTTTTTTTTTTTTTTTTTTTTTTTTTTTTTTTTTTTTTTTTTTTTTTTTTTTTTTTTTTTTTTTTTTTTTTTTTTTTTTTTTGTTTTTTTTTTTTTTTTTTTGGCGCAAGTAATTGCATCTGCGTGGAAGCGCCAAATTCGGCAGGCGTTAACTTGTTAGGATCTTTTAAACGAACGGAAGTACAGACCGTGTAACCGGATCGGAAATTAAACAGTAACTCCCAGCTCTAACAGCTCTAATAGTTTTCCGTCATTCTGAAGTGTGGTGTGGTCCAGTGGATAACACGGCCTTCTGGAAATTTGGATTTTTTTGGAGTTTTGAGCCCCGCTGTGCCAACGGGTTGTGTCCCTGGATCAAGACCCTATCTCGCTTGTCTCACTTCACCCAAGTGTAAATGGGGAGCTGTTAGGGGTGTCATACTGTGCGCCTTTCTAGTTGGCTGCCGAATTTTCAATATGTGCAAATAGTGACATAACCTTGTTGTTCTAATAAACACTGTGCTCATAATAAACGCCCCCCCCCCTACATTTTTTGAATACAACATTCCAGAAATGATTAAACTTACCTAAATCACATGATTTAATGGCCGGGACGTCGTACTCCGTATCATAATCGCTGGAGTTTGTGCAAATTTGTCATAGTTTAATTGATTGGAACTTTGGACCATTGGGAGGTGCGAAACAAAGCGTCCCCCTGCTCGTCATTTGTCATTATGGTATAACAGACGAAATAATCGGTGTAATGTGATTTTTGCAGGATTTTGACTTTCCATTTTTGACCGTAATGAAAAATGCAACCGCCCCCGGGGCGTTTTATTTAGGAACAACGGTATCCGAGTAACAGCGAATAAATGTACAAGCACTTTGAGAATCAGTGTAAAGCGCTATATAAATACTTGCTTTATTTAATTTTTATATGCAATACCCCCAACCCCAATTTTTCGTGAAACTTGACTGGCATCAAATTATTGCTCTGGTTCATACTGAAAAAAAAAAAAAAGAATTAACTCTCGGGGTGACAGTGTATACAATTAACCGATTTTCGATGTTTTTTGGTGACCCTATGGATCATTTTAAGATCCTTGTTAGCATTATTGCCCTCTAAATTTGCACAAAATGCCACATTTGTAAAATTACACCAGATGCATAATTTTGACACCAGTTTCAACAAAATCTGATCTGAGCATTGGGTAAGTTTTTAAACCCCAGATGACCTTAACCTCATATAGCCATAACTGTGTAAGGTTAGAACAGCTGACCTATAACTTTTTGTTCATCCTTATAATGGAACCAATGGATTGGTGTTACATTTGACCAGATTTCAAAATTTACCTGAGGAAAAATGGGTATCTCATTAGGAATCCATTCAACTCAAAGCTAGGTAATCTTATACAAATAAAAATTTTGAACACTCATACCAAATATGTATCACCAAAATTCTTCAAACACTTGAATTTCTCGCAACATACTTGTGTGTGTGTGTTGCAGTTCACTTCTGTCACATCACAAATTCGATATAACAAAATCATTTTTGGTGTAACTTTAGGAACTTTAAAAATGCAAGAGGAAATGAACACTTTGAACCCATCCTCACTCTGAGCAAAATGTGAATATCGGTTAAAATTGAATGACCACAACTATAATACCCCAGCACTTATTTAGGGATGTTACATCACTCCTAAGAAATAAAATTTAGAAAATTATTTGCTTTTACCACGAATGGTTGTGTAAAACCAGTTTGAATCATTTTAAAGAGTTGCTTGAAATATAAATACATGTTACCAATACTTACTAAAAACATCAACATAGCATTGATTTAACAAAAAAATGTCAAAAATCAGCAGGGTCCTATTTCACAAAAGTGAAGATTAATCTTACTATAATTTGGCTTATGTTGTATGTATGTATGTTTGGCTGCAAAAGGCTCCGTCAGTTTCGATCCATATTGCGCCAAATTCATGTGAAAGGTGCGTGAGGATACCGGATGGGTTAGCGCAAATATTGGACGAAATCCGTTGCGAAATGACTGAAAAATCAACGAAAATGTGCTCGGTTGCTATGATAAATTACCATTTGTTTGTACGCGTTACTAAGCGGCGCGTATGCGTGGTGCGTTGCGACGGGTGGTTACGCGTGGCAACCATTTGTTTGTACGCGTTACTAAGCGGCGCGTGGA
>JAMKCH010038554.1:0-14105 GCA_023653785.1 Ophioderma brevispina | reverse complement strand
TCAGTGGAGGCATTTCCGCACAATCCACTCAAGCTGGACTCTTCTAGATTATTCTTGCGTCATTCTATTAATTCCACCACACAAGCACCAGTATGCACATTAAACCTGTATATTTTATATTATATTACTTAGACTAATTTATAATATTGTATGTGCTAATTTATGACTTAATCTGCTCAAAGTGAAATGAATCATTGCTAATTCTTGGGGGCTGTACACCTATCTGCAAACAAAAAATCCTATCAAATTGTGGGAAAAAATGAGTGTAAAAGTCAAGGTTTTTTATGTGTTAAGAATATAATTTTTGTGGGATCACATGACCTTATGGAAGTGAAATTTCAAAAACCTGAACTTCCGGACTGAGTTGCTATGGTAATCAACTGGACCCTAAATATCATCTTGCCAAGCTAACTAACTTCAAAACCGTTGCAGTTAAACCCTATCTGAAAGGTCAATAGCAGTTCATTCACAACACCCAAAGTATGCTTGATTGTCTGGGTTGGAAAGACCTTGATACTAGACGAACTACCCATCTTAAAACAATGGTCTACAAGTGTACTTCGGGTAATGCCCCATGTATTTGTGGCAATTTTTCAGAAAGTCAGTGACAATACCCCTTACTTCACCAGAGTAGTAAGCAGGGCAATCTCATTCCACCGAAGCCCAAAACTTGCTCATGCAAAAGTACTTTAAAGTGTCGGGGCTCCATTTCCTGGAACAAGCTCCCACCTCGGGTAAAAACCCATTCCGGCTACTACAAACCTTTTCAAACAGGCATTGTGTGCTTAATTTCTTTTCCATCACTTTTCAGTTGCTTAATTTATTGTGCAATACGTTACTCATGATATTTAATTCAGCTATTACCAAGTGCAATGTATGACCGTTTTATTTTTAAATTCATGGTATTATTTGATGTAATGTAATTATGTCTATTTATCTCAATTAGACTCCCATACTATGTGGTCTCCGGCTAGTATTTACATTGCATTAGTGTGACTACTTTTAATTTTATTTCTGATGACGTCGGACCTCCGAGTTGGGGCTGCTCTCTGGGGCCTGTTACGCATGCAGGGGTGTGGTTGGCCGATGGTCCTGAGCAGTTGCCCTACTTTGGATGTCAGATTTCTGACAGCAAATGACCCCAAGAGTTACAGACCCATCTCGCTACTATCTCATCATCTATAAGCTGCTTGAGCGACTGATACTCGCAGGATCAATGATACGGTCGAGGCAATGTACCGAGCCAGTCCTACCCAAGCTGGATTTCGAAGAGGTAAATCACCAACTGATCAGATAGCAAGACTAGTTAATGACATCGAGACAGCCTGCCAACAGAAGCAGAGTTTGGAGCAGTCTTCATAGACCTAAAGGCTGAGTACGATTAAGTCTGGCACCTGAGGTCTCTACCCAAAGCTACTTCAAAATCGTTACCCTGGATCGCTTGTCGTGTTAATTATGCTCTCATCCAAGACAGATTTTTTCGTCCTGGAGACATCGAATGGGCAACTCAGTAGAAAGCGCAAACTTCGGAACATTGTCCCACAAGGTTCTGTCCGGGCATCCAGTCTCTTCAACATCTACGTCTCAGATCTGCCAAAGGGAGATTGTTCGCAGTACTCCTACGCAGCCGACACGGCACTTGGAATAGCTTGCGTGAGGCCTTTGAGGCCTTAAAAACGGTGTTGCAGAAAGACTAATCACTGTAGGCCAATTCTTCCACCGATGGCACTTGTAACTCAGCAAACCCAAGACCGTCAGTTCTGTTTTCCACCTTGCAAATCGATGCGCAAAAAGAGAACTACCCAGCACCTAGATGGAGAAACCTGGTCACGTGACCCAACACCGAAGTCCTTGGCGTCACAATGGACCGCAGCCTTACTTTCAATCAACACACTAAGGCAGTCGCTGCCAAGACGCAGTCCTGTGTCAACCATCCTCAGAAGGCTCGCAGGAATTGGATGGGGTGCATCCTTGACACCTTACCATACATCAACTGTTGCCTTGGCATACTCAACCGCTTAAACGCTGCACCATATGGAGTCACAGCGTACATTCACACATATTGATGTCTTTTCTGAATGATGCAATGAGACTTGTTAGTGGTTGCCTTTTGGCTACGCTGTAGAATACCTTCCAATTTCCTGTCTGGCATGCCTCCTGAAAACTAGGAGGAACCTTCAGACGATCAGCTCGCAAGAAATGTGATGAACCTGGTAGCCTACTCCCACCACCAACACCCTTGAGGATCAGAGAATTCCGCGGAATCACTTTGCTACCCAATGCATGACACTGCAGTCACAGTATCCCTATCGATCACCTGGATTCAATGACAGATGGTATGAGCAATGGTCATCCTCTACTTTGAACCTAAAGCAGTTTGTGGACAGCCCATCTAACAAGCCCAAAGGCTGTGACCTTGATAGGAAAGCATGGGTCAACCTCAACAGACTCAGAACTGGCGTTGGTCGTACAAAGAACCTTCCTTCACAAGATCGGAGTAGAACCTTCACCAACTGCATTGTGGAGAGCCACAAACCATCAGCCACATCATAGATTACTGTGAGGTCTACACGTCCCCAAGAGGAATCCCAGGCTGATCAACCTGGATGATGAAACTATCGGCTGGTTAAAGACGTATCTTCGACTGTGATTTTGGACTTGCACGAACGACGAACAACAAAGTTTAGCAGACAATAGAATTAACCAAAACTTCAATATTATAAGCAAACATTGAAAATCTGAAATATACGATATCGTCGGCGCGTCACATAGTTACGTATTTTCGCCATTTGGGGACTTTTTTTGAGAAAATTGGCATATACGTTTGTTTTGCTACGACTCTACAAATTCACCAAATTTTCATCCTCAAGTCGCTTCATTAGTCAATATTAATTACCTAATTATTACATCTTTGCAGAAATGTTAGAATGTCCGCTTCACTAACGACGTATTTAGTCCAGGACCTGCTTAGAACCCCCTTACAATTCATCCGCAATATCTCTGAGACTTAATTTGAGTTGTTGGACCATTTACCTTTACGAATCACACAGGTGCTTTTTCGAAACTGGCTTCGATTCCGCATAAATCCATGATGGCCGCCGGTAGCCATTTTAAAAATATAAATTTTAATTTTGATACCTAAAAGTTATTTGAATAACCTCGTTTTAGGGGTTTTAGGGTGGCTGCAGACTTTCCTTCTGCACAAGTAGAGTGGCAGAGTGCGGAAGCTACATAACAGCGTCCAGTGAAGGGACTCTGTTTTCCCTCGAATTAGAGGTCCATGTTACATGGGATTGGATTTGGAACTATCCAAGCAATTGGCCGGCCGGCTGTCATATTTTAGTACACGTTTTGAAAGATTCTCCATCGAATGATGTGTAATACCGCGTTTGTTAATGGTTGTAGGTGAGGAAATTCCATATTTGACACCATTTTTGATGTATAGAACCAAAGTTAGGGTCCAGGAATTCAATGAGACCATTGATAACAATGCTAGCCATTTATTTTGTTGCAGCCATCTTGATTTCAAATGCTCCACCACCATTACTACGTTTTAGCTTATATACTTGGTCCCTGATATATCGTTAGAGGCAAAATTCCTGGTGTCCTACACGCGTGTAGGGTCAAAATATTCAATGACACCATTGAAACAAGTGGCTGAACCATTCATTTGCAGACAGCAAATCTTGAAGTTTCAAAATGGCCCGCCAAAAAAATGGATTATGTTCATACCATCGCCGTTTGAGAGTATGTAAACATGATCTCTGGTTCTATACCCATATTTTACAAGAGTCAAGAATCCAAAAAGACCAAAGGTTAACTTTACTGGGTTCTTTGTTTGTGGCGCCATTTTGGTTGTTTGGTTGAACGTAATTCCCTCCTTTGGCGAATAGGAGCACCAAGTATAGAAATACGTTCAAAATTGAACAAAATTGCAATTAATTTGGTAGCATGTGAGTTGGCGGATTCTTGACATATTTTGACGTGACATTTATGCCAAACACAGTATTGACATGGTTGGTAGTGATCAAATGTGGCAGTGACAGAATTGGCAGTGTCACTGGTAATGACATGGTTGTGGTGGTGACGCATGTATTTAGCAATGTTCCTTGAAATGCACCTATGACGTATGTTGACAATATCGTAGCGCACATTGATTCATCGCGTATGTACACTAGTTTTGCAAAGTGTTAGATTTTAAGTGACATGGTTGGCTGATGGTGTCATAAATTGGCAGTGACATGCTGAAGGTTTCATAATTGGGCAGTGACATAGCTATGGTTCCAGCGTTGGCATTGTCATAATTTGTGCAGTTAATATCTGAGTTGATGTATGATTGGCCTTGTCCTTTATAATTGGACAATAGTTATTTTTGTTGGTGACAAAGTTGGATCACGCATCATCAAGGTTATCGCTGTTCTTTCGTTTCTCCGATGAAAAGGTGGAGAGTCCTTATCGTTTTGAATCGTTCATCCAATCACTTGTATCCAGTCTCTCTACTTCACGCAAGAGCTTCCGGGAAGAATCCGGCCATCACCCCATAATGGTGTCTAAGTGCCCAAGAAGATTTATCCATCCATGGCCATCAGGTGGAGAGGGAATGTCTACACGGGAGTATCTGCTAGTCTCCATATAGCAACCTGATAGTTCTCTCTCCGTCTGATGTTGGTTGTAATGCTGCACGACATGACCGAGGTGCACATACCGTCATCATCATCATTTCTCCATTATGATTGTGGACAAACCTGAGGCGTCAACACTCTTGAATCTCGGTCGACCATAGATTGCACATGGAAATTCTTCGAAACCAGCAAACAATTCCTTAGTGACCTCCCATGCACATCCTAGGTCTGCTAGATTTGGGAACTTTGTGGAACTCTGCATCACTTTGAAAGGTTTCACCTTCACTGTCACCTTGAATGCACTAGTTGTATCAACTATGTGTGAAGGCATGTAGGGCCAACAAGTCCCACAACTTACTCCTGATAGACCATTTCGGTTAGATTTGATGAGTCTCTTGTTTCCTGTTCGCAGTGTCAAACAGTATGGTGGATGGTGAAAGAGAATGAAAATTGTTGGAGAATGAAACATATATCGTTGTCTGGCGTACGTAACAAGATTCAAGAGAGTGTATGAACGCCTCAGGTTCACTCTCATCAAGGAGAAATGTTGTGATGACGGTATATTGCACCTCGGCTCAATGTTCAACTTGCCACGTTACCACCATATCGTGCAGCATTACAACAACAATTCTGCCGAGAGTGAACTATCAGGTTGCTATTGGATACTGTCAGCTACTCCCGTTGTAGTTGTAGCTTTCCATCTCAACGATGGACATGGAAGACACTAAAATCTGGGCATTTAGAACCACTATGTGGGTTGATTGTCCTATTCTGTCCCGAGCTCTTGCAGATGAAGTAGAGAAACTTGATACAAGTGATTCGTGGACGACAATTCAGATTATCAGGACTCTCCACCGTTTCCCTCAGAGAATGAAGACGGCGATGACTTCGATGATGCAGTTACTCCAACTATGTCACCAACAGAAATAACATTTCCAATTATGACACTGCGAATATTACACCATCAGCTATTACTTCAATAGGCCACTGCCAACGCTGACACAATCGGCTTATGTCACGGTCAAATTATGACATCAGCCAATATCACTGCCAATTATATACCATCAAGTATGTCCACTGTCAATTATGACCTTATGACGCCACCAGCCAACCATGTCACTTCAAATCATAAAGCTTACGGCAAACTAGTGTATCATACGGACTGAATACATGTGCGCTACCGATATTGTACACTATTGAAATAAGTGTGCACTATCGATATTGTCAACTTACCTCATAGATGCCTTTCAAGAAACATTTGTAATACATGTGGTTCACCACCACCTATGTTCCAATTACCATTACACTGCCAACTCTGTCATCACCACATTTGTTCACTACTGTTTGTTGGCCGATAAATGTCATCTTCTAAATATGTCAAATCCATCACATGTACCAAATGAATGGCTTTTTCTTCTGACCATATTTCTATACTTGGTGCGCCTATCTCCCATGGAGGGAATTAAGTTCACCCAAATAACCATGGCTGCCACAAATAAAGAACCCCGTAAAGTTACCTTTATCTTTTTGGATTCCTTGGCCTTGTACCATGGGTATAGACACCATACATTTCACAGGACCTCTAATGCTAAAACCGATGTCAGAAATGAATTCCCAGCACCCCAACCCTACAAGAGGTATTACACATACTTTTAGTAAAAAAATTAA
Organism: Ophioderma brevispina; assembly: GCA_023653785.1. Classification (NCBI taxonomy): domain Eukaryota; kingdom Metazoa; phylum Echinodermata; class Ophiuroidea; order Amphilepidida; family Ophiodermatidae; genus Ophioderma; species Ophioderma brevispina. The sequence goes on along the minus strand of JAMKCH010038554.1, from coordinate 7,815 downwards.
AATTATATTTTTAAAAGGGCTACCGGCGGCCATCTTGATTTTCGGAATTTTGCAGCCGGTGTGCGAAAAAGCAGCTGTGTGATCTAAAGGTAAAATGTTCCCACAACCAATCAAGTCTCCGAATCTCTTGCTGATGAATTGTAAGCGGGGTTCTAAGCAGGTCCTGGGACGTATTTGTCGAATCTATTCTGCGCAGTCCCATAGCATCGTATCTGCATTTTAAGTATTCACCTTCACATTCTGACTTATTTGTACGACGTATCAGTTCATCATGTAGCATTTATATTTGTCAAAATGAAAATTTTCCGACTTTATCCGGGTTTCGTGGGAGCAGGTCCACATTTTCACAGCTCGACGTAATTGCGCAAACGCACCACATAACGACCGTATTTTCGCGACGTATTTGTTATTTAATAGGTGAAATGGCTATTTTATCCGTGTTTCACATAGTGACCCCCCGTATTTTATTAAACATACTTTTTTTCGGATTCTAATTTAAATTGAAGTTGATTAGTTAATATATTTTAAATTTAACTTATTTGGGCGATTTTCACTAAGTTTAATTGCAATATATGTTTAATTAACAGTATGGAGCAAATTAAAATCGCAAAATTTTCAATGACACATAATGTAATGACAACAAATAGCCAAAACATTGGTAATTAACACATACAGAGTACCTTACCATAGTACATCTAGAATAAACAGCATACTTTCATGTACCTCATCTAATCAAGTTTAGGGGGCATGATCCCCAACTCCTGTTTGTCGACAATAGGGTCTACACTTCGAAAACTATGTTCCCGCAGAATGTCTCTTGAAATCGATACACTTCAAGAATTTAAAACTATTACAGTACAAAAATGAAAATGAGTAACATGTTGTAAAATCAAGAAAGATATTTAAAAAATAGACATTTTTAATTATTTGATACTATGCAGCATTGCCAGATGCTATCTTAAATTGGATTAAAGCGTTGCCAGTTTGTACTTTAGTTTTGTGTTGTTTGTTGCCCGGGGTCAGGTGGACATTTTTCTAATTGCTATTTTATTCTATAGGAGTCTTTTAGACTTCGTCAGTGAGATTAAAAGGTTCAACGGATATTGTTTTGGCAACCCATATATTGTGTCATGATAGTGATTTCATAGATTAGATACCAATAGATTTCTTACCTTGTATTTGGCTACAAAAATGTCTTAAAAGAGACAAAAAGTGTTTTGATTTCGCTTATATTTCAATATAAACATAGCCGAATTTCGTATTTTCCTCCTATACAAAATTAAGAATTGCAACACTTTTTGTACCAAAAGACACATTTCTCAGCGTTAATCTTTTAGATGGGGATATTTTTGATGGAAAGCTTTCATTAGTGCAAAAAAACATCGAATTTTCCACATTTTGTAGGGACACCTGATTGTGAAATGCCTCTCTTTGCACCTTTAATTAATCTTGAAATAAAAGAATGCAAAACCGTTAATTGTTCATGTAATCGAATCAAGAAAATTCGTGAAACGAAACTCCTTGAGAGTGGTTTTGGCTTTGGTAATAATGCTTATTTTTTGTAATAGAATTTAATTTTCATCTTGATGGAATGGCCTTCACCCCAAAACCACATCTATAAAGTTTCGCGCCGTATTTTCAACCTGTTTTTGAGTTAGGGTAAAACATAATTTTGTAATCCACATAGCGGCTGGGTGTGCATTAATTATTGGTCCCTCAAAATCGCGCATAACATCCAAACCCAAAAATCTTTAAGACCTAGATTTCAATGATAATGAGGGGAAAATAGCTTTCTTTTGATACCAAAATTGTGACCACTTCCGTTAAAATCTGGGTCCCTGGGGACGATGCTATTGGACCCTATTAGCGATCCGACCATGTATCTTTAAAACAAAAAAGCAAATACTTTCCTGTGCCGTCACTATGAGGGCACAAGTCAAGACAAGTTTAAAAATAATTGGATATTAGGGGAAATGAATATATTTTGATATTACTGGTTCGAAAACCGGAACTAAATGATCTTATGTATGATAAAGAATAAACATTAGCTATCATATACATGTAGAGCCGCAAATCGCATGAAAAATTGATATTCCTACTTTTTATGCAAACTAGCATTTTGCCTATTTTCTACGGCTTATGGAGATTGACAGTTTCGTGTCCCGTGTTAATTTTGACGTTGTTCTGAGGTAATAATTTGGTAACTCATTTTGCCCTCATGCAGAGGATTACGAGGGCCACGTCTATCTAATTATTTGGTATTCTGACGTCATACTAGACACTTTTCTCCCAAAGGGTTGGTTAACACCTCCATCCATCACTTCGAGATCCTTCTGTACCGTAACATATACCCCGGTGAGTGCTTGTTTGAGCTTGAAAAGGAGCGTAAATTTTGACATTACTTTACACCCGATGACGGTTTTGGCACTGACCCTATACATGGATGGCGGGCGGCGATCGAAAAGTGAAACATTTTTGACCGGCCTTTTAAGGAGGGCAAAAAACCGTCGTTACTGCACTACTTCAATGGCCACTTGTACGTTAAATTACTCAAAATAAGGAAAATAAACGGCTTTTTTTCACACAAGGGATTTTGTTATATTCAAAATAGATCATTAATTAACCATAATTTCCGTAAAAAATAATGAAATAAACTGATGAATGTGAAATAATAAATAAATAAATGCATCCAATAAATAGAAGAGCATGTTATAACAATCAGCTAATTCATATTTGGGTTAAATAAATATAAGAAATAATGAATTCATGAATGCAATGATGAAAGAACGAACAATCCCAACTGCCTTTATTATTATGAATAAATAAAAAGACAAAAGAAGGAAGGAGGGATGGAGTGTGATAGGGGAATGGGGAGGGTGATTGGGGATGGGGAAATAGGAGGGGGGAATTGGGAGAGGAGGGGAAGGAGAGGGGAGGGACATTGAGTAGAGCAAGTGCAGAGCATTTATAACATAAGATAAATGCTATTGATTTAAATCAATATAGAAATAAACGATGAATGAAGGAAAGAATTAATGAATGGATGAACGGCATAAATTCCAACCTACCTTTATTATTATGAAAAATAAATAAACTAACTAAGCAGGAAGGAAGACTGAAGGAAGAAAGGAAGGGGAAGGGAAAAGGGAATGGGAAGGGGAGGGAGAAGGAAGGGAAGGGAGGGAATGGTAATGCGAGGGGGAGGGAAGGGGAGCAGGCGTGAAAGTAAAATGCACTACATTTGTAAGTTGCCTGTAAAATAGTCACAACAATAATATAACACATTTTTTTTTCACTAAACATAATTTTCTTTGGTAGACATTTTATTGTTTAACCTTCATCATAATATTTGTATAACTTCACAAATTGCACTCCAATTGCTACACGTAAAGTACTCCCCGAATTTCGGGTGTCCTGATCGCGCCATTTGGCGGAATTATACGCAGCACATGACTGTTGCATAATTTGTCGATGCTACTCCACCAATTTTTATAAAATATTAAGATGTTTCTTTCAAATACAAGAAATATTCACAAGTTTGCATTGACTTCGTATTGACTCAGTACGGTGACCTCTCATGTCTTGCCGCCTTATAATGGCGCGGGGAAGTTTCCGGTTTGTATCAATCGCCAACTATTCAATTACTTGCGAGCCCGCTATCCGTGTATAGAGGTCAGTGGGTTTTGGTAGGGGATGGAAACCACCCCCTCGGTAGATACGTTAGATAAGTTAGATGGTGCTACATTAAAACACATTTCGACTTGATTTCAAATTACCCCTGTCCTAATTTTACCCCCTTATTTGACAAGATACCCACATTTCCCAAGGTTTTAACCCAAAATTATAAATTCAGCACCTTTCAAACTATAAAAACATCTTCAAACTTTCTCCCAAATTCTAGAATGGTGTTCTCATTTAGAACCCTACTGATTACGCTAAGAAATTCACTATAACTCCAAAGAGAGAGAAGAGACTCGCCGCGTGTTTTGGTCTCCGAAAGTTTGATTACCTATCGTATATCGATGTAAATTTGAATTTAAATTCCCACCCTATACGCAAATCTTCCGTATCTCTTTTTCACACCGACATGTACGTCATAATAATCGTTGTTATTCATCTGAAGTCTTGGATTTCAAACTACTCACTCACCACTTGTAACACTTCGGGGAACACATCAAAACACCGACTAACAATACATATCAATTATAGACCCAATTTATTTGATATTTCCTTTAGATAAAAACCAATCCTATACGGCTAAAAGGCATCAATCTGTTTTTGTGAACCATGCTATCGCGAATACAAATATACCCTTTGCAATTGCACAAAAATACCATCTTGCAAAAAAAAAAAAAAGACTCTAGGGATGATCACGTTGCACACTTCACTGCATTTACCTTGATATTTTAACTAAGTGAGATTGTTAAGAAAGCAATTCACTTAGACAAATATCTTTTCCCTTTCTCTCTTCTCTCTGCTTTCTCGCTCGTTCTTCTCCTTGTCCGTGCGTCAATATCCAGCTAAAGTTCACAACTGCATAATCACGATTGAGAAACTTTGTTTCTCGCCGATAATCCTAGATTCCTTTGAATTTTGTATTTCGGCCAAGAAACATCGATTCCCGCCACGAGAAACCAGATTTTAGCCGATATTCAAAATGTTTTGAGATTGAAACCTGGATTTGCAGTAGAAAACAGTTCGTTTTGGGCGATAATCAAGATTGCAGACCGAGATTGGGGCCGAGATGTAGATTACCGATCAAAGACGATTGCATATCGTTTGAAAACAAGGGTTTTTAATGACACGCCGGTTTTCGATATAATTGCCATAGCTGTCCTCCCCTCTCACATTCTCAATAATGGACTTTGTGCTCTGTCCCGAAGGTTCGGCAATCGCTCCCTCGGTGGCCTTTAATACCCTCAAAACGCTCTTTATAACCCAAATAATACTGATTAAGAAGGAAAGAGCTGTGGGTTTTTTAATATTCTCTCTCTCTCTCCTTGTGCATAAGTCTGCTTATGAAAGCTGTAGTTTTATAACACCGGTTTGATAATCAAGTTGCCGGTACTAATAAATGGACACCAATAGGTGTCACCAACTGATTGAGGGGCTTCGTAGCCCTTTAGAGTCGAGTATAATAGTTCAACGTATTGCTGAATACCTGAGCAATAAAACATTCAAAATTCACCAACTGCTCATACAAGTTGAATGACCAGTGTTTCACTTTTTTTCTCTCTCACCTCAATCTCTCCAAACAGATTTAGCTATCAAATGAAATTACTTTGAGCGCTTGGTACCCACCTATTCTAGGCCGCATTGCTCAATTTTAATTTAATTTTTCATTCTGCACTTTTATCTAATTGCAATCGTAATATGACACTCGTGGGTCTGAAATGCAGACATATTCCTCAAAGAAAATAAAACCTGCACTTGACAGTAAATAAGTGTCTTCTTTATATCAAATTATATTCTTGATGAATTAAAGATGTACTAAATAAACGTGTGATTTAGATTAGTAGTTGGTTTATATCACGTAAAATAACGTTGTCGCTTGATTTCATTTTATTAACAAATTAAAGTATCAAAACTGATCTGCATAAAAAACAAATAAACAAACACTGAAAATTTCACTGTTAGCGTTTTGTTCAACACCTCTTGATAATGAATGTCACATTTATTATCAAACACGAGAGAGAGTAACTAATTTCCATACAGAGAATTAAAGGGTCCCTTCATAATGAATCGGAGTGACAAACATTCTGTTTTCCGCGAACAAATTGACAAAGTTACAGTCAAGAATTTTCACAAAATGTGTTTCACTCCATTATCCACTGCTTACTGAATAAAACCAAACCGATGCGTTGTGGGATGGACTCAATACAACCGACGGCTTAGTTTTGAAGTCGTCCTTAAAGCGGCACTGTCACATTTGCAACAAAATATGAAATTTCTTCAATTTGCCCTCAAATGATAGTGGAAGAATCCGGATATAATTTTGCAGAAAATTATAAAATATAGAGGAGATTTAATATGAAGCTAAAGATATCCATTGATTTTAAACCAACATCACATTACAGACTCGTACTCATTAGCTCTCATTGATAATAAAACCACAAATGTCACGGACCCCTCACACAGGGTGGCTGCCATGAGAACCAATCCCGGTGTGTGTTTTCTTGCGTTTTTACACCATGCAGTGGATGTTTACTAAATAAAACCACTAAGGAGTGGTTTTAATATACAAATTATTGTGTTTACCCATACGGACGTTAATTTGGGCGTAACCATTTCAGGCGACGGCAAATATATAGAGAAGCTTTACAAGTATGGAAAAATATCACTTTGAACAATCTTGAGGGCGAACTATTTTTCAAAATATGCCAGCGTCTCTTTAAGGGGTTTGAATAACCCTTGCAAACAAACACATACACATTCACGCCGGACCTTGTGCAACCTTCAGTAAATTATGTCCAAACAACCTTATAAGAGACCGCTTGTTGTTTTGCGCTTTTAACATTTCAGGATGAAATTAAAATAGCAGTAATTCTAACAAAATTAATTCATGATGAACTTGCCTTGTTATAGAAAATAATGTAGACATTCTGGACATCTTGTGTGGCCGTGGAGATATTGTACAGGTTAGAAGCCTAAGTAGTGAGTACGCCTTCTACTTCAAAACACCCCGGCAACTCCACTGAGACTTGGCGCGTCCATATCCGGAACTAATGTTTGGGGCATATTTCGGATCGTATTTCCCACAAATTTCCCTAGCGTTTTTCTCAATTTTAAGTGCTTATTAAATGTTTATGTTTAAATGACCCAAAGATTCACAAAACAAAATCCTTGAAATTAAAAATGATGAGGAAATGACAGTAAATTTTAGTGATTGTGTAACCTCATGAAAAGTTTTGAACCAGTTTATGAGTTGACAGAGATGAGAAAATCAAAAAGAGGGCATAAACGCATAAAGTGCCTGCTACTCATAAGGAGCAATGACCACGGTTAAATAATTAAATTACATATTCGGCGATAATGGTTATAAATGTTCAATTATCAAATATTTATTTGTCTCTGGGCATTACTTTAGTTAAATGTCTCTGCGTCATTGTCAGAATCTTCATCCAATTTAATGACAATATAAGTGGTTCTGCCGGTATGAATTTTTGATATCCATCACATGTCGGCATGAATTTTCCCAGTCTGATTGTGACATATTTTACCGACTAATCTCTTATGTCTTTTATGTTGAGACTTTTGCTGTATCGCGAAATATTTTTGGCATTACAATGTAAAATGTTGATTTAAATTTGACTCAATATGGATTAAAAGGGATCAACTCTCTCTGTTGATTAAAATCGTAGACAAAGTTGAGTTTGAGAAAGAAATCAAGAGACGGGTTTTAAAAGAGAGATGTTTTGCTTCACGCTGAAATAAAGAGGTTGAAACGATGATGTAGTTATGCAAAAAATAAGCAATGTGTCAGAGGTTTCGTCGTTGAGGTCGTTTATTCATTTGCGCTGATCGTCAGGTTGGTAGTCATTTTTCCGAAAAGGACGTTAGGGATATAGGGCCACAAAGGTCAATTTTTGCATGATATAGCGCCCTCTATGGCCCAATCTCCATAGAGATCCGTATTAAACTGTATTTGCCTGCAATGGAATTTCGTAAAATCTGCCTACAATGTAGCCAGTGGAATAGCTATCGAAATCAGGTGTCAAAATTCTGTCGCCGTTGATTTTATTCTGGATTGTTAGAATAAAAGAGACTTTCACAGCTATGTCATGACATGAAGAACATTGATTCAAATTCTATGGC
>JAMKCH010038553.1:0-14259 GCA_023653785.1 Ophioderma brevispina | reverse complement strand
AGCAATATGTTTTGATCATTGTTTTTCAAATTGGTGGTACCTCTCTAGAGCCCATAGAAGATGAACTCCCTCATCCCAATCCCTCTCTAATTCCAAGCAATATGTTTTGATTATTGTTTTCAAAGCTTGGTGGTACCTCTCTAGGGCCCCTGGGATTCTGCGTGGTATGCCGAACTTGAGCTGTACTGGGAAATTCTCAACTGGTTCAAGACTTGAATTTGATCTTTTATCAGACTGAATCGATTTTGGAAGGCATACAAGGGTGAAACACTAGGTTACCACTTTTACTATATTTTGTGCTCTAGTATTTCTCAAGGGTATATAGCCTCAGGGAATCTTGTGGAAGCACACATGATGGTCGATTGATGGTCAATAAAATAATGGTTTCATGACTTGTTCGTTGGTAGTGGTCATACGCAATATATTATGATCCTAATAAATGGCTCGTCAAATGCTAGTATTGGTTACAAGGGAGCAGTAGGAATTTTCTGATTGGGCTTGCAAACCATTTGACATGTTAGTGGAGGGGCCTATGTTCTCCAGAGAGTGATTTTATGAAGTTCATGTTAATTGTTGGCAACCACTATAAATGTATTCTACTGGGTCTGACTATTCAGAAAAACGATGTTGCCATTTTTTTCCGTTGACCTTTAGTGACCTTGACACGAGGTCAAAGGTCAAAGCGGTCATACATCGTCCAAAGTATATCGACCTTGGTACCAAAATGTGGCAAATTCCATAAGGAATGTTGTATATGATATTTATTTTGTTACTTGGGCTTTTGTTTTCTTGTTATATGCAAATAAGCTAATTAGAGACATGCATAAATTTGCCGTTATTCAGACTCCAGCCCTGTCCAAAGCAAGAGTTAGGCCTCACGTTTTTACACAATGTTTAGTGAACCCTATACAGCCCCATTATACCTTGCTTTTAATGCCCATGGCTAAGTAAACCAAGTTGTTTTATGAAAATGTGCAAGAAAAATGGTTGATGTAGTCTATAATACCAATTCCATGGAATGAATTGTTGTTATAGCCGTGAAACAACCACGATTCGCACTACAGAGACAAAAGTTAGTATACTAGTTATCTCTTCAGTCTCAGTCACATGTGTGATGTTTTAATTATTCCTTCCATCCAGAGCCGGGGGAAAAGGTCATTGATAAGGGGTATCATGCGCGACCAAAGAAACACGTAAAAGGAGTATTTTGTCAAGATTGTGCATATACGTGCACGATACATACGTAACGTGAAAAGGGTAGCAAAACACTGAAATCTGGAAAAAAGGGTGTACTTTTCCCACTTGAACTTACATTAGGCATTTCGAGTTGTATCGTATTCGGCTCATTCTTTGTAAATGAGCTATTCAGTATACAAAGAAACAAATTTCTACTTACTTAGGGGTCAAACATTGTCAATACTTATTAAGGGTAGGATTTTACACTTACCATACTTGTTTAGGGGTGCTTTTAGACCTATCAAATTATCTGTACTTGTTTACGCGGTACTTTTTGAAACTCCTTGTTTAGGGGGCGTGGGACTCTGAAAATGTTAACTTTTTGGTAAAAGCAGACTAATCCCCTAAAAGTGGTCTTTTTTAAGCATCTCATCACTAAAACGTGGACTTTCTTGTAAAATTTCTCTACACTTTGGACCATTTTTATGGACAAAATCAACAAAACGTCAACCTTTTGCACCTACTACTACTACTACTAAGTGACGCGACCCGTGTCTTAGAAGGGGACACGGGGCGGTGTGACCAAAGTTCCGATAGTCACCGCTTCGGGGGAAGATGTGTTTCCTCACGGCCTGAGCTGGCAGGCTCCAGGTCTGATAATTATTACGCTGTCACCAGGAAATCATCAGAATCATTTCGCTCATCTAGGGTTGGCAACCGTTTAGCGCAACTCCTATCAGCACTTAGATTGTACATCCCCAATTTTGCACCTAATGTGGGACGCGGGACGAGACTGCTGCTGATCTCAGGACAATCAGGCCAGTTCCAACATTTCATGACACCAATTGGATTATTTGAAATTAGGTTCTGTGAACAGTTAGATCATTCACTTTTTGACGATTGGATACTGCACAGAGTTTTGCAAATTGGTCCCGGCTTTGTCTTTTGGCATCAAAAAAAACTTTCTGGTCTTAAAATGGTTTCTTACAGATTAAAAATGCAAACATTGTGCACCAATCTAGACACGAAAAGATGAAAATCTAGCAATATGATATACTTGGAGAGCGTATGCAATACCAGTCAAATGAAAACCATCAATCTTAACAGTTTTCTCCTAAGAGGGTCTGGAACAGGATTTCCCCGATATTAATGATAATGTGGTGATGACCATTATAACACAGGAAACTATGGAATCGATCAAGGGACCATACCCCTCTGCAAGTGGATGTTCTGGTCCTCCAGCATGGCATGCCAAAGTGGTTATATTATCTGTTATTTGATACACTCTAACACTAAGACCAGGAAAAGAATGAAAACAGGTTGGGGGTTCAACCCAACTGGACCACGGGATTGCTAAGACTCAGTGTCATTATTTAGCCTCTGGCTAAATAGCAAAGCATAGGGGGTGTGTGGGGGTTAATTCTAATTCAAGAAGGTGTTTATAGACGAAATGTGATGGTGCAAAAACTTGAGGCCTAAATATTGCTCTGGACAGGATGGGGTCTGCAGGGAATGGCAATTTTATGCAGTTATTGTCTCTAAATAGGTTATTTGCATATAACAAGAAAACGAAAGGCAAATAACAAAATAAATATCATCTGCAATATTCCTTGTGAAATTGCCACATTTTGGTACCAAGGTTCGATATGTACTTGGACGATGTATGACCATTTTGACCTTTGACCTCGTGTCAAGGGTCACTAAAGAGTCAACGAAAAAACTGGCAACATTGTTTTTCAGGAAATAGTCAGACCCAGTAGTTAACAGTAGTATACGTTTATTGGGTTGCCACCAATTAAAACATGAAAGTCACCAATTTTTACAGTGGCACCTCCACTATATGTGACAAGTCTATTCCTATTCAGACACATCTTCTCTGAGTGTAGGACCAAATAAAATGACTCTAAATTCTGTTAATGTGTTTTTTCAACACCTAAGTATCCTGCCATGAGGACTATATGGGCTATGCCTATTAGGCCTACTTCCCTATGGTATATCTTTGGAACTACAATTTGATGCGCAACATTCCATCTTCATGTACAAGTGCGCAATACGGATGGTCTCCATTTTTTTTTTTCATGCGAACACTATTTTGCTTGTACGAAAATACTGTTTTGCCTCTGATGCCGTGAGTCAATTGCCCTCCTTTAATTCAGTTTGCTAAGTTGCTGGGTAATTTTCTTGTTCAATTACCAGCTTGTCATTGCTTAATGGGTCTTTGTAAAAGTCCAATATACTGTGTTCATGCTTAGCGGCTGGATTTTCACTTGTTTACCAGTTGTCCACTTTGTTGTGCTCAGTGGCTGGGATTTCACTTTCCTTGGGAATTGTGTCTCTCCCATGAAAGGCAGCATGGCCACCAAATTCCTCAAGAGAAATTATCCTGTAAATTTGGACCAAAGTCATCCTCGTCGCTCTTCTGATGAGTTATGTTATTTTGACTCATCAACTGCTCACTATTTTCTTGTGATGAAGGCTTCTGGCGGCCATTCACTAGTTACTTCACATGCCTGTAACTTTCCTCATCAAGTTTATCATACTGTACCAAAGTCTTGTACAGCATTGTACAGGGCACCTTGGAAACTATGGGATATGGGAGTAATTCCCCTACCCATATCATCTCTACCAACTATTTGGATACCCTTTTTGCTGGGAGTTCGTGTATGACACCACTTGTTGATAGTTTCAGAAACCAAAACATGATTCACATTTGTCTTGTGCAGATGGACTCTACATGTAATACAATCTATACCATTCCTGGGTCAATGCACTATAACAGTAGCTTAAAATGTCGGTGCGGACATTGCAAGCTAAAGGGAATTTTTTTTTTTTTTAATCTTGCTGTTGGCACTTTGATCTATCACTTGCAGAACATCAAAATCTGCCCCATGCGACATAAAGGAAAATAGCATTATAACAGTCACAGAGGGAACCCCATAGTTTTAAACCAGAAGCTGGAATTCTAATTCTAATTGTTATTTCGTCTCTAAGACTCAGGTCGCTTTTAAACAACATTGTTATTGAAGGTAAGCATAAAATTTTAGTTGACGATATGTGAATTCACGCGGTACGATTCAAGGACTGGGTTGAGACCCCCCCCGGGTCATAGACTTGTTTGAGCGGCTGTGCTAGACAGAGTTGTAGGGTAAGAATGGGACCCATAATTATTTGAAGCTAAAGCTATCGAAATGTTTTATCGGTTAGAAAGGTGCGGCTTGGGAAAACATACAGGTTTCACCGTAGGATTGGAAAATACAAGTAGGGTAAAATCGGGGTCCCGTGGACCATGGGAGGAGAAAGTGTTTCGTTTGATGATTGAATTTTTGGTACTTTAGGATATTTAAAACAAAGGAAGCTCCTATGCCCCTCCCACAAAGTGTGGGGAAACCCAGGAGAGTAGAAAATCAGCAAAATGGCTTGGCTGGGCAGCCATCTTGGAAAATTAGAAAATTGTGTATCTCTTGAAAAAAGTTAACTTACAAATATGGAAAAAGATGTCTTTTTTTTACTAATTGATGATCAGAAGTCCCATTTCGACATTAATCCTTTCAATATGTGGTCATCTTATTGCGAAATCCAAGATGGCCGTCACTGGCTATGTTAAATATACAAATATCCAATAACCCAAACAGTTCACACCTTTAAAGACGGAACAAAAAATTTTAATGTATTATTTCTATAGTGTTTAACCTGTCAGAAACCCATCCATTTGTTTGCTAACTGGAGGGCACAGCACTATTAGATATCCACAATGGTTTGCCGTCGCATCTTGGGAATTTTTTTGTTTTAAATTTATTATAAAGAATTGCTATATAGCCAGGAAAGCCCATATGACATATCACTAATTAAAAACCCCCCTAAAAACCACAAAATAGAGGCCTCCCCTCTAAACCACAAAGTGAAAAGCATGTCGGATGAAAAGCAAAAAAATAAGGGAACCAGACGAATGGAGCAAAACTAAAAAAACTAAGACCTATACTAACAAGATTGGAGGCTAAGCAGCGGCTTTGAAGCTTTTAGGGAGGTGCCCGTACAAAACAATCCTCGGTGCAGGTAAGTTCCAGAAGTGAGCAAATGCATAAAAAGACCTGTTGGAAAGCGAGAGCCTGCGGAAGGGGATCTAGAGAGAGGCTATTGAGATTGCGAAGGTAGGTCTAGGGTGGCGACTTTGAAGGGATTAGGAAAGAGAAAGTGGTTCATATCCTGAAGAGATGGCACAGGACAGCACGCACGGCGCTTAGATCAGGGCAGATTTGGAAGCAAGGAGGAGTATCTTCATGGGAAGAATTTCAAACTTGAGAATCCACTCTGCAGGCAATCGCTGCAGTAGATTCCAACCTGTTGGTTTAGTGTGATGTTTAAAGGATGCAAAGTGATACTGCCGTACTCAAGGATGGTTACCAACGCAAGGTACAGAAAACGGCGTGTGTTAGGGGAGGCGTTGTTAAAAGCCCATGGATATAGCCCATGAGTTCACTTCTGGCTTTCTCTTGCAGATATAGTCACGATGCGCATTCCAGGATAAATTTTCAGAGATGTGGATGACCAAGGTAATTTGAACAAGGAAACTCTTTCAATGTACTTGGTTATTCATTGCTGAGACCGCGTTGGGAAAAGGGTTTTTTTTCTTGGTGAAATGACCATTAGTTTAGTCTTGTTGGCATTGGCAGTGAGATTGTTGTTGGTAAACCAGTTATGAATAGTATCCATGTCTGCTTTGAAAGCTGGTGATATCACTGTCATGCTGATGGGTTTGTATAGGGTGGGTCATCAGCATAAAGAACCAAGGAACTGTAGAGAGAAAATGAAGAATTAGACAGATCATTGATATAGATAAGAACGATTAGTGGCCCCAAGACAGAGCCTGGGGAACCCAGACAGAACAGGGACAGGATCAGAAGAAATGCCCTGAACTAAACAGACACTTGTACGGCCAGGAAAGTAGGACTAGCCAGCAAAGAAGGGACCAGTGAACCCAGCAGAATGGAGTTTACGCAAAAGAGCGCCATGGGGGACTTTGTCAAAGGCCTTACTTAGAGTCGAATAAGCTACAAGCCCATGTTTTCCGACTTTCAGATGCTCATATTACCGAATCAATTAAGGGCCTTGAGGAGGCATCGCAAGTGGACTACTTCGGAAGAAGCCAAATTGATGTTTGTTAGAACTTTTGTTGCGATTAGATGAGAAGGATGTGCTTGTGGATAACCCTTCCCAAATCTTGCAGACAATTGGTTGTAATGATATTGGTGCACTGTAGTTGGAACAGACTGACGATCACCCCTACTTGAAGATCGGAATGACCCTACAGAAACTTCCATGCCTGGGTGTAACACCATGGAGATGGAAAGATTAAATATCTTACAAAGAATGGATAAACAGTAACCAGCCACGAATTCTAGCATGGTAACGGTTATGCCTCCACACCTGCAGCTGATTTGTTATTGTAGCTCTTAGACGAATAGCTTCACGATCTCTTCCGGACTACTCTGGAAATGAGAAAGATTAGCGTAATGTTATACGTGAGCAGAAAAGTTGGGGGCAGCATCAGTTGAAACACTCAGAGAAAAACTGCTGAAGAATGGGCGACTCGAGAGGTGAAGAGGCACATTTTTCTTTGTAATTGCTGGGTATCAGAATGGAGATTGGCCGGACCGCGGACTTGACAATAGCCCCAGAAGGATTTGGTGGGGATCATTATTCAAGATGCTTGCAAAAAAGGTTTTGGTTTTGGCAAATTTCAAATGGTTGGAGAGAGCATTCCTGGCAGCTTTACTATTTGAGATAATATCATTTTCAGAGTTTTTTTTCATTTGGTGAACGTGCAATGTTTTTCTAATTTCATACCTGAGCTCAGAGTTGAGCAATGGTGGGTCTTTTGTCTGCAACGGACACCTTTTGGGGATCACTAAGACATGGTTTCCATGAAAAAATGTAGAAGTTATCCCAAGCAAGTCTCGACATTAACACTGTCATCCAAAACTGTAATAGACAACCTGATGTTGGCCGCATCCCAGTCAGCGTGTGGATACCAAAATGGGTCTCCAAATCAGGTGGAGGACAGGTAGGGTGAGGTTGAGCTTACACTGAATGACACTAGGTGACTGGCACACACGGGGGGAAAGGTGTTTGCCATTGCTAATTAAATTAATATCTTTGGTAGATAGTGATCGATAAGAGAGTGGAAAACCGGATTGGTAAAGAATGTGGCTGAGAAAATGTGTGAGACAACCCATGACTGCATTTAGATTCCAGTAATTCATGAACAGGTATAATGGTGATTGGTTCCTAAAAAGGTGTATCTCTGAACAAAGTAAATTCCCAAACATGGAATAAATGTCTTTTGTGACTAATTTGATGACTAGGAGTTCATTCATGAAAGTTAGTTTTCAGTAAGAGGTCACCTACTGTGAATTGAAAATCCAAGATTGCCCGCCACGGCTATGGTGAATATATACATTTTTACATAATCCAAGCCAGTTGACATTTGAAAACGGTTAATGTTTGTTTCTAAGGGTTCTGTGACCAGAAATCCATTCCAGGTGGTGTAGTTTGTTTAACTAATGTGGAATCCCAAAAAATGGCTGCCGGGTCGGCATCGTGATACCAAATTGGTTATATCTTGGAACAAAGTAAGTACAAACATGGAATTATAAATTGTCTTTTTGACTAATGTGATGACCAGGAGTCCATCTGAAGTTAGTTTTTCATTAGGACGTCATCTTTACTGTAAAATTCAAAATGGCTGCCACTGGTCTTATTAAATATATTAAAAATGTTTACATAATATTAAAATTATAGAAATTTTTAAAAGTCCACGCAAGATCACCTTTTGAAGACGGTTTACCGTCTGACCAGAACTCCTTCCAGTTTAATTTGTTGATGTGGAGCTAACCATCATATGCAGCAGAAATCCAGGGCACCAGCGACCATTGTAAAATGACCAATTTCTGAGGTGACTTGTATGTAAGGCTGTTAAGAACCCCATTTTCAGCATCGTTGTCACTTAAAGCCCCCATATATTTGAAAAGGTCACCAAAGACCCATATTTTTTGAAAAAATATTTCAGTGTCCCTAAGGACTCTATTTTTGGATTTGTGCTTATTGTTGTTTGTATCATTTTTTACACCAACCCTTATTTTTGGAAATTTGAAAAACATTTCGCCCAAAGGCCGTATTATTGTGGGTACAATGTGGTGTGTCTTCACCAAAGGACCGCTTTATTTTACAGCCTCTTTAAAACCGAATACCCTATGGTTGGAAGCACCAGCTTTCCCACCCATTATCTCTGTCTGTTGACAGGACGATCTATATCAGAATCAAAAGTCAAAATCCATGCTAAAAGGGGCATATGCAGAGCTGGAGCCTTGGACGCAGTAGCCACCATAAATGTACTTGAAAGAACAAAGTCGTTCAGGTGTGAGGAGGACATTCAGCTCTGAGTGGACGGCTTTGTCCCGCCTCTTGAAGATATTACCTGGCTTTGAGTGTGCTATGGGACTTCTTACCATGTCCATAAACGACACTTTCACAAAACTGCTAAAAACCTACAGAGGAATTGTGACATTGCAATTTTTCATCACAAAATGCCTTGCAGGAGAGACTTTCTTCCTTTATCAATATGACAACGGAGCCCTGGAACATGATGGGAAACATGCGGCTTGAACATAACATCAGGACCATACAAAAATTGTTATCGTCGTCTGAGTGTTGTCTAAAAGGGAATGCAGCCAGGTACATCATCAGACAGTAGATTGCTGTCTCGTATCTCAAAAAAAAACTGGAGCCATTCCCAATGTATTTATGAAAACGGATAAAACACATATATAAAAAATTAAACCATTTTCATCATCACAGGAGTTTAAAGTCTCAGCTTAGCAAATCTAAAAAAATAAATACTACTCCAACACTTCACGAAAGACATTCTGGAAAACCGATGCTGGCCATGACAACAATTGCAGTATATCAGTAAGCAGCAATCTACTGTCAGTAAAGGGTCCTGGATGCATTCCAGTCAGACACTCAGATGCACGTACAATCATTATTCAAAATGCATTGTTGTAGTAGACAGTGCAGACCCAGAAACTAGACAATTCTTTAGCAATGGAGGAGAAAAGTCCTCCTCCGGAGCTGATTTGTACTGCAGGACATGAAACCTTGTTCTTTCAAGTACATCTCTGGCCGACCAAAAAGGTGTGCAGTCCGGCTCAAGCTCGGAAGTGGAAATCTCAAAAAGAAGGCACATTCGAATTCCCCGATGATGATTAGTCTAAATCCCCCTGTTTGAGCAACAACCTGACATGATTCAAAGCTTTTGAATAAGGAGCTTCCTAATGCAGTATGGGCTGGAATGGCAACTGGTAATGGCAAATGTAAATTTCTTCCATGTAATATACACTCAACCAGATCCCCCGACCACAGCTTAGCTCTTAGCTGTCCGTTTTGTAGCGAGGGGAATTGACTCCGATAGTGATGAAGATCACCCGGCCAAACAGAAGTGATTCAGATACATCGATGGACAGTTCTGAGTCTGAAAAGTGAGTGTAAACCTGCTGGGTAGGGTAGGTAATAGTGTGAATAAGTTTCCGTAGGATTTTTGTGCTATTTTTGATTTTTTTACTGTTTTTCATTCCAATAGGGACAGGATGTCAGAAAGAAAAATGTGGGGTGCAAATGTTCAGCCTGCTGCCCCTTCTTCAAGAGGGGAATTAATGTTACTACAGGGAAAATTTTAAAATAGTAGGGTCAGAATTGTGTTTAAGGTACATTAGCATGTGTCTCTTTAAAGGATTAGAAAAGTATATATTTGCCTAGGTTACGACCTTTAGTTAAAGCGCTATAGCCCATAATGGTTCAAAATGGTTTCAAAAATATTAAAAAAAAAAACTCAGATTTTGTTGAAAACTGGTGATTGCTATAGTTGTTGGTATTGTCTCACAGGATCCAAAAGTATTATTTTACAAGGGAGTGTGACATTTGTTGGCTAATACAAGCAAAATGTAGCAAGGGGTCTCCATGTCTATGGGGGTCACCAAAACTTTCCCGGAGTCTGCCAATGGTGATATCACCAAATCAGTTAAAATAAGGCCATTCATTGATCCAACAACCTCGTCCCCACTACTTACCCAAAAAAGATGAGATTTTTATATTACCAAAACCGTTGTTTAGCCTTAGAAATCCATTGTGTACCAAATCTTACGGGCAAATGCGGCTGTATCTGTAGAAATTTGCAATTTTTATATTCTTCACGTAAACGGACAGAAAGTACAGCACAGGGCCTATGGGACCGTGGGAACACAATCATCTGCTCATAACACAAAACGCAAGATCGGAATCAACTCAAATTTGTGAATAAAGCTTTCTCAAGGATGTCGTCAGGAGGGCATACGGTCAATTATCCTTTGCTCAATAATTCTCACACAGCAGTGTTGCTGAGTGTCAGGTGTATTCCGGCCACCCTGCTGACGGGGGACAAAACCGGATTTAAACTTTGGTAACTAACTAACTAACATCTAGTGACCCATGAAGAAATAAACAGAAGGTGATGGAAGCACGAAATGCACCCTTAAAATTGCATTCGGTTTCAGTACGACACAAGGATCATGACCCCACTTTAAACAAACATCGGAGCATTGACCCCATGGTGACCTTGAACCATTAGGGAGCTATACCGTTACATAAAGGTTGGAAACCTAGGCAAACATACTTTTTCCTAATCCTTAGTGTACATTAGAACCACAGTTTGACTCGATTTTAAATGTTTCAATTGACTCACATTCCCCCCCCCTTGACAGAAGGGGGATTCAGTCCGAAAATGTGCCACCCCAATCCTCTTTGGACCGTTTAGGCCCTACTGAATCCCAAACGGCAACAAAATCAATTTTAGCATGAAAAATCCGTAATGGGAATACACAACCAAATCCCAATATAAACTACTTGGAAAATGGGAAATTTCCATCATAATTACCAAATAGTATATGGGTTCATCTTTGATTCATCAAAGGATGTTTTCGAATCCCCACAATCATACAGAAATAGTAATCAACAGGGTGCAACTGTAATTTCCATTGTGAATCCCACTACCTGTCTCACCTGGGGTTAATGCAATGCATGATGGGCACTTCTGAAATCAAATGAACAACAATATTTTGAGAACGAAACTCCTGATCATAGTAAAAACAAAACAGTAAGTTTTTCTATGCAATTTTGTTAATTCCAAAGGATGGCTGTCAGTGGCCTTTTTGGATTTGTTTATATGATATGATTGGTAACGTTTAATATACCAAATTTCCACGTAGAAATGGATGTAGGGGTACACAGTAATTGCTCAAAAAACAGTAAATGATTTGAAACAAGGAAAATGGCTTGGAATATGTTAAATGTATTCAAAGGGACTCATCGTCATCAAATTAGTCAAAATGTTCACTATTCCATGTTTGTAAGTTACTGTGTTCAAGAGATAATACAATTTGGTCACTCCCAAGATGGCCACGGATGGAGCTATTTGGAGATCTGTATAGTGATGGTGACCCCTACGGTAACTAAACCTGGAATTTCTGGTCACCGTAAAACACTTAGAAACAATAAGTAACCATCTGTCAAAGGTGACATGGCTTGGATTGTGTGTAATTTAACATAGAAAGTGGCAGCCATCTTGGTTTCACAAGCAAAGATGACCATCCTAATTGACAATCTAACTGTCAGGAATGATCCTAGTCATTCAAATTGTCAAAAAAAGACATTTATTCCTGTTGGAAGTTACTTTGTTCAAGAATACACAGTTGGTATTTCCAAGATGGCAACGGCGCCATTTTGGATATTACAGTGCTGTGACTTTCCAGTTTAGAAACTAAACCTGGAAGGGTTCTGGAAAGGTAAACACTTAGAAATAAACATTATCCGTCTTTAAAGGTGAACTGGTTTGGATTATCTCTGAATATTGTATATTTTAAACATAGCCAGTGGCGGCCATCTTGGATTCGCAATAAAGATGGACCACCATATTTGAAAAGTAACTGTCGGAATGGACTTCTGATTATAGGAAAAAGACAGTTTTTTCATGTGTGTAAGTGTATGTTTCCAGAGATACACAATTTTCTAATTTCCACAATGGCCGCCGAAGCCTTTTGATTTTTCACTCTCCTGGAGTTTCCCCACACTTTTTTTAAAAAAAAAAAAAAATCATTTTGTTTTAAATACCCCAGAGTACCAAAAATCCTAATAAAACGAACCTTTGGGCTTTTTCTCCATTGTCACGGGACCCCTGATTTTGACCCTACTAAAAGGTAGTGGTTATGGCATATGTGCAGAAAGCGCTCTCGGCTTATTTATTAGAATTTTCAGAGTGGACGAGTGATTAGTATTGTTCATCCTAAAGAGCTAGAGTACTAGTGAGGAGAATTAATTAACGTAAACGATAATGAAAGAACAATTAACGAAAGGATAGATCAAGATGTTGTAGATGTGAAGGCGAAGGATGTGATTAAGAAGATAAGCTCGGAACGCACAATATGTGACAGGAAAGATGATGTGAAAGGTGGTCAAGAGCCTGGTCGAAGGTTAAAGAATTATGTGATCCCGCCTCGTCCCCCGACTCTCCTAAAACTTAGATTTTAAAATCATCTATCTAAACCGTTGGCTAAGTGTGCCTAAGGTTACGTGCAGATTCCGACCTATTCTAGATTTTGTTCGTGTAAACGGAGAAAGAAGGACCCCCCCCAATGCCTGTGGGACAATGATACGAAACATTTCGCCCATAACACCAGAATCAACCAAGAATATCTCGTGAATCGTAAGCAAAAATAAAAGTGTGATCACAAAATGCACAAATAAGAATTAAATGACAAAAAGAAAAGTTTCATTTAAAAAAAATTGTTAATTAACCGGTAAAAGTGCGGGGTAACATGAAGATTTCACGTTATTATGGTGGTATCTGTCAGACAACACAGTGAATACGGGGAATATGAAGGAAAGGAGTATTCTATCCCGGAAGAAGACCCCCACTTTCTCTGCTCTAATGCGAGATTTATTGCAAATTGTAATTCAGAAGTGTGTAAATTATTCAAATATGTGGTAAAAGAGGCTAACTTTACAGTGAACTTTGGCACACTAAATAACAATTTAGTGGAAGGGGCCTATGTAAAATTTGGTGAAGTTCATGTTCATTGTGGAACCACTATAAACGTCTACTACTGGGTCCACTATTCAGAAAAAACGATTTTTTGCCATTTTTTCTCCGTTGCCCTTTAGTGACCTTGACCCAAGGTCAAAGGTCAAAATGGTCATACCTCGTTCAAAGGATATCGACCTTGGTACCCAAAATGTGGAAAATTTCACAAGGGGAACATTGTGCATAATATTATTTTGTTATTTGACCTTTTTTTTATGCAAAAACCTAATTAGAGACAATATCTGCATGTTGCCTTTGCCCTAGTCCGGTCCAAAGCAAGGAGTTCAGGCCTCAAGTTTTTGTACAATGCAGTCATTTGTAAACACTCTGCTTTAAGCTAGAATGAAACCCTATACAACCCCCTTATTTCTTGCTATTTAATGTTCCATGGATAAGTAAAGTAAACCAGGTTGTTTTTTGTAAATATGTGCAAGAGAAAATGGATGATATAGTCTATACTAAATCCATGGAACTAATCGTCGTTATTACTGTGAAATCACCATTGAGATTCGCACTTCAGAGAAAAAAAGTATTCTATCCTAGTTTTCTTAATCTCATTCACATGTATGATGTTTGAGTTATTCCCTTTCCCATACAGAGACCATGAATTACTTCACTCTAAGAACAGTAAGCGAGATAAGTTAGAGTCGGGGGGGGGGGGCTAGGTTTGTTTGGGGTAGGGTTGGGGAGGGGGACGTGCCTTCGAAGAGTCTGGAAGTAGGAACCCATAGCTATACCATTTTTGCCCAAAAAGGGTCCCCTGAGTAATCAGAGATGCAAATTTTGGGCCAAATATTAACCCAATTTTGCCCTTTTTTCCTCAAATTGTGATTTTTCAGCAAATTTGGACAATTTTGACTTCAGATTGAGGAATTTGACTAATTGAAGAAAATTTGAAAATCTGAAAAAAAATAAAA
>JAMKCH010038552.1:0-73457 GCA_023653785.1 Ophioderma brevispina | reverse complement strand
ACACATCAGACATGTATATGTTTGTACAACTAGACGACAATGACAACCATTTACAACAATGGATTTGACGTTTTTACCCCTATTTGATCTTGAGATCTTTGCCTTATAACTATGGAATTACAACCCGCATATAGGGACAAACTATTTTTTAAAATCTTTGAAACGTAATGAACATGTTTTGGGGGTTTTTTGGGGTGTTAATTTCTAACCATTCTGATGGTACCCTTTTCATGTTTGAACCCTGTGTAAACCTTGCTTTCTTATTGTCCACTCTTTCCTCTTGGTAGATTTACCAAAAAACTCCACATTTCGTTTTTAAAACGCCTTTGTTGCCAATTATTTTGGTGTTGTCGGGGATTTTTCATAAATTTAACCAACTTCCCCCTCTACTTTGGCCAGGGGGAGCTTTACCACACTGAGGTATCAATAAACTATATGAAATATTTGCGTTTTGAGGGTTACATCCAAATGACTAATGAAAGCCACGGAGTCTCCTCTTCTCCCAATGATTGTTTAATTGTTATTTATTTACATACTGTGGTAAAGTGTTGGCGTTAAATGTAAATCATGTGTATGAATTATGTTAATGTCTGCCCATTTTTAGTTTCTCGTGCACTGGAAAAATCAATGCACTTTGCGTCAGTTTGACCAGACTCGGACTCTGTTTTTTAACTATTAATTTTGCCAATCGGGTAAGTTCGCCTAAATACTTGGAGGGCCAAAAACCACAACAGTAAAATATCATCATTTACCCACGCAAAGTCGGACATGTGTAAAATTTAAAGAATGCACTGAACATGGGCAATTGAACTTTGCCTGAGATCCAGCGGCTGCTATTCCATATACGGTATGCTTTGGACAAAATAGATAGGCCCCTATAACAACAATATTCGAAACCATAAATGTCATCATTCAATGCATAGTAATCCTTCTGCTTACACCACCATGAACATTTCAGGTTATCCATCAGCAACGCATATTAATCAGTACTTAATACATGAGCGTACTTTTGACTAAATTGCATAAACAACAGAAATAAATAACATTATGGTTTGTTTCCATTCTACTCCAACATACTGTTATGGATGATTAGGGTTGACATAATGTTCCCGTTTTAATCAACCATCCTTATGGGCGATTAATGTTGACCAACTCGAAAGTCACAAATCCTATAGACGATATGACTGGCTCCTGAATATGCAGAAGCAGGCTCTATTCACTATGAGTTACAATATGCTCATGCATCCACCAAGGACACAGTTCAGTGGGTTGTTACTTGTACACTACAATTGACATGACCTACCTTGTGTGATCGGGCATATATCATACCCACAAACCAGGTGGTGTATTTTATAAAATACATTGGTTAAAATGAAGACTACTGAACTGTGCCAAGGGAATTGAATTTTACTAGCCATAGTGATACCTCTAGCCATGTCACTAAACCAGGTGCTATCCTGTGTTTTGTAGACATCAATGTCCACATCATTTCCCTAACTTCCTCGAGGCAAATCGACGACACCGCACAAAGGAGAGCTAGCGTTATTTTCTTGTTAGATGGTAGGGCAATTCCCCCTAATCAAAAGCACGGTTCCGCTCTGTGATTTCTTTTTTTTTTTCAAAAGTGCATTTAAGTATTATTAAAGGACAGAAGCCAGGACATTATCAGAAATCATGTGTCTTGTTCAGGCGTGTATTAGTTAAGTATTAGTTAAAGGATCATAAGCAGGACATTATCAGTAGTCAGGTAGACCTTCATGTGACCGTAAAGGTGAGTATGCCACAATGTTTTTTTTTTTGTGCCCTGAAAATGATAGCTTAGGGTGTGTAAAATACAGAATCTGGCCGGGTGGCCACTTTGGGATCCTTGAGCATTTTGAAGAAATCCACGATGGCGTCTCATAAATGAAATAATTCTCTATTCAATCAACCCTTTTATTCTCAAACTATGGAGTTACTAGATATACTAATAGGCTCCAATGAACAAGTGTATGGCACTGTCAAATTTAAAGTGCAACTTCAATCAAGAATGGGCCAATCAATAATTTTCAAATATGCCTTATAACAGCAAATTCCCTTCGACAAAAGACGAGAAGTACTTAGGGTATGTTGCTATACATAATTAAATGTATTTCTGATACTTTTAAGTTGTAACATGACGTCATCAATATGGCAGCCAAAACGTGAACTTCTTCAAAAAATAATTGGAACAGAATTTATAGTTATTACAGCCTTCAAAATCGAAATTCAATGATCCAATGACATTAGAAATGTACTTTGATCCTAAACCAAGTAAACATACATTTCAATGTGTTTAAATGCGCCAAATTCGAAATAAATCTAATATGGTGCAAAGATTTCAAAAAAACCATAGGAATTACATTGTTTTCAAAAATATATTGCACTAATTATAATTTGACCCATTTGTTATTATCCGGATTACTTGTTATCACTTGGTTATGATCTAGGTACATTTCTAATTGTTTCCATTGACACAATAATTGATACTTGAAGGTAATATTTAGACATTTATGTCAAGTATTTTTTAAAGATATTCACGTTTTGGCTGCCATATTGATTGACGTCATGGTACAAATTTTAAAAAGTATCAGAAATACATTTATGGTCAAACACCATAATCTAAGGCTTCATGTTATTTTATCGCATGTATTGCTGTGATATGTATATTTTTAAAATTATTAGATTCGGCTTCCATTTTGTCAATTGGCGTATGACTCAATGTTACAAGTGCCATGCATTCGTTCATTGGGTCCTATAGATATATAGTAACTCCATTTTTATAATATAGGGTTGACTAGAAAATCATATTTATGGCGACGCCATCTTGGATTTCTCAAAATGCTCAAGGATGCCCGGGTGCCACCCGGCCAGATTCTATTCTACACACCCTTATCGATCATTTCAGACAGAAAAATGGTGTCTACCATTGTACGGTAGGGCGTCAGTTGGACATGGCTTACTAACTACAGATATAATGTGTCTTGTATTCGCTTGAAGGCTGAACTAACGGGACCCAAACCACGCCTGCACAAGGACACATGATAGATATGATAAGTCCACTTCGTATTTTATAATGAAGACAGTCGAGCAAAAGAAAGCTAAACCTTAAAAATAATATTTAAAATAATGCGTTTTTGTACATTTTCAGTGATATGTAGCTATGATTAATTCATTTTTACAAATAAAAAAACACGCATGCCCACGTGTGCCTTAGTTGGCGTTGTAAAAAGTCTAGATTTTATGAAAGGATCATCCACAATTGTGGACGGTAACAAATAATGAGTCGAGCTTTTTGTGAAAGGGAAATGGATTTCAAGGTTCAAACTCAATTGAAATAAGCTGTAGATGGAATCTTATCTCAGGAACTAAGGCAATCATGAAGTGGAAGCCGTTATAATGGACGCCTCAACGACTTGATTTGAATACAGCTTTGTTTTGTAATCAGCTAGCACATGGAGTGTAACAGTCACGTTTGTTGTGGTTGCTGTGACAAATGGTTCGGTGTCGGTCTTTGATTTGGAAGACGAATTTGATGATGAATACTTAAAAAGAGCAGTCAAGACACAATGATCGTTTTGTGGGGGTTAAAATAGCAAAAGTAGGGTCAGGTCGTTGAGCTGAAACTGTTATCTTTTGATAATATAGTATCTCTTCTTTTGTAAATACATGATATAGTAGCTATATTTGCACCAATTTCCGCGCTCATTTGGTGGAATTCACCTTTGACCAGTAAAATGTCATTTCTTTGAAACTAGGATGTTATATTTCAAACAGTCCTGCTTGAGAACACATAATCGCCTAAGTATGCTGTGGCATTCAGTTGACAAATTTTCTGTTTGTCTCGGTACTATGTATTTAATTGCATATTTATGTTATTAGCATATGCAGATTCACGCCATTGTTGGTGTCCCTAACATTAATATTTAAATTTATTGCAAGAATATTGAGGGCACATTGTGGTCCCAGTGGATAAAGCGCCAGACTCGCACCCCAAAGGTGGTGAGTTCGAGCACCACTGAGGCCAATGTGTTCGCCCTGAGTTAGGCGCTTTACCTCCATTACTCATCTCTAACCCAGGTGTATAAATGGGTACCGGTGTGAAGTAACATTGTCCGGCGTACTCATAGATCGGGAAACACTGGTTGAACAATAAGGCAATCGATGCAGTTGACTCTTTACGGCAACATTAGTCCCGCTCTTATACAGTTCTCGTTATGACCCCGGGACTATGGCTCCTACCGGACAGATTGTTTCCACCGCATTATGCAATGTTGGCAGGTAAAGACTCCCTGTAGGAGGGAGCGTGTTAGCGATCCCCCTACAGCAACCTTATATGGTGGGAGTCTGGCCCAATCGATTTGAAAGAGATATGGGCACACGAGGTACTTTACCTTTATTGACAGTTAATCAGGTCTCGGAATGGACATTGGACCCGTAAAAATACCGCATTCTATACAACACTACAGAATTTATTTGATTACAGTCCTGCTTGTACACCAATACGACCGTATCGCTGTGTCATTCAGCCTTGGCAGACTTAAGTTGTCTCATTTCTATCTGTTATGATTAAAAAACGTTTATGATCATGGCAGGTGTCAATAATGCTATTATAATTTACATAATCCCCACACCCACCCTAAACATGGCCAGACGGTATTTCTACACCGATTCCTATAGTTTCAAGACGGCATGTGAATTTCTTCGTTCAAAGTTCGATGTCCAGACCTTTATTTTGATTGTGGTCAGTATCTGACACATTATCAAAAATAAAGTAGGGGCAACGAACTCTGACAAGAAAAGAGCAAATGGATATCTATGAATAGGAAGAGGGCTAGACGTTTATATGCAGTTAAGGGATGTAGCGATGATAAAGGCGTTTAATGGAATCTTACAATTAAATATGTCTCACAAGATAGGGATATTTTTTTATTCAATCCAGATTTTTTTTTAAAAAATACTCAAATATATCAGGGTAATTAATAGGATAATTACTAACTTAAACTGAGAAAAATATCATGCTTTAATTAATTATGTAAGACACAAGTTGCTGCACTGGGTGAGCCGAGGGTTCACGTTTCAAGAGGCAGGATATTGGGTATGTTGGAGGACAGGATTATACAGCACGAAGTGATTAAGCAGAACAGGACGAGATAGAAAACACTGTGAGAATGTGGTGGATTCGCTTTCTTCAGACAGAAAGTGTGAACGGATTAAAGAGAATCATGAGCCCCCTTAAAAACCAGAAAAAGATGTGATCACTTCAATACTGAAAGATTTGCTTCTTGCTAAGAGATGCAGACACCTATTATGGCAAAAGGCAATAATCACTCAAATTTCATTATCAAAATTCAATCATCGTCTGCTTGAAGCCAACCTGAAGTCCTTAGGCTTAAACCATCATCAGATCCATAAGTCCGCCAACTGTTTCAATGTGGTCTGAAAATGTGGTAAGGAAAGCTTAAACAACGAATGGTGCGCGGATGTTTGCTGGATTTCAATAATGGACGGGTCAGGGAATTAGCCAGGTTGATTCAGAGAAGTTCTGTGGAATCTGCATAAAAGGACATGACAAGATAGGTGGAAGATCGGTGATGGTTTGGGTTGTATTACATTGGGAATGGCCCCACAAGGCTCATATTGGCGAAAAGCTTATTGATGAAGGTTTTAAAACTGAAGGTTTTTTTTGCACTCACTTTCAAAAATCACGGAGCGGACCCTCGCCGGTGTTTACGGGGACAATTGAAACTAGGTGCACACAAAACAAATGCCAACTATACCTTCCTCTTGGCGGGTTGATCATCAGGTTGTTTTTGGACTAGTCATTTTCTTCTTAGGGAGTAAGGGAATGAGGGAAAAAGAAGATTCATGTCTCCAGCAAGCCCAATGCCTGGATCACATTCACAACACGAATAACTGACCTTTTGGTTGATAACCACATCGTTGTTCCCCCCACAGCCAAGCCAGCCAGTCAACAGATTTTTACCATTACAATCTTTGTGTGTATGATTAACTTGGACGACGCGTTCATGGTTAGATGGTCCTTTCCACAAGTAACCACGTCGGGAGCGAAATGAAAGACTCACATAAGAGTAAAGTACTTCTCCAAAGTTGGAATCGTTATATAGTTGTGTATTTAGTTGAAAGTGATGTCACTGCGACTTTTATGTGCGCACCCATGAATCGCCCGCGCTATGCTTGGAATCAGTGCATGATACGCACGCGAAAAAAGGCGGCACGATCGAGACGCTAGTGGGAATTAATGCAAATACGCATAATGACGTCACCTCACGTCTAGATGAGACAAAGTATAGCTTCTGGTCGATCATGAAAGCACGAATGACAAATGGCATAATGAAAGCGTGGCAAAACATTCAATTAGAAGATATAAAACTTCTATTTGTGGTGTGGGGAAGTTTTTTTATGATTGGGAGTCAGCAAAAGTACGTAATCACACATGGCGAAAGATAAAGAATTTGGTTTTAGTAAGTGGCTCCTTGTTACCTATATAGGTTAATTTTATTTGGAGGCAACTTGGAAACATACCAACGGTGAAGTCGAGCTCGTGCTAATCATGTTAAGTAATTTGTAAAATAATATGGAAAGAAAATAGCTGTTATTTGGGAGAAATACGTAATAATAAGTTACACATACACTGATTGGAACCTTTGGGGGAAAGGCAATATCTTAACTTGAACATAATGGTTTAGCGAAGGTTGAAAATTGCTCAACTATGGATGATTAAGTAGTTGTCAAACATGTCAAATGTGATATTCCTGGTTTGACGGAGTTCACAGCAATGGCAATTGGACAAGTTGGATTCATGACCAAATTTGTTCAAGTGTGCCACACCATGGTTTTTGGTCCAATAATTTTATAATTTGATCCAAAACAAATTGCAAAAGAAACATTTTAGTGAATCATATGTGAAATATATTAAAGGTTTACAAATCAACGAAGGGAAAGTAGAAATAAAGGGGGTAATGGTTGTAGGGGGACGTGGAAAGAATTGTTCGAATCGTGTAAAGCTGTACCATTCCAGGGCTAATCAGAAGGTTTAAAAAGGTTATTAGTTTCTATCTATGAATCATAGTTTTAGTACATAGGCACATAACAGTTTCAAGGCCATCCTGTTGTAAATTTACAGAATGGTCCGATTTTGTTCAAATGGTTTAAATGTCATTTGGACCACACCAGATATGTAATTGATAATATCTTCTTTGTTTTACCGATATATGAAATTATAGAGTTATGAACTAAGTTAGCTTTCCAGCGACATTGTATCCCCCACTTAGATTTTGATTCAAATTATGCAACGAATATCTAGAGGTTGCAAAGTTTTATTTTTGGCTCCTGCTACATTAGACAAAAACAATGGACAACAAAATTTTTTTTGGATAACGAATGGATTTATCTCAAAGAAATAATCAATGTGACCTTAAACTATTTGTCTCATTAACGATGATACTACAACCTGATATAGGGCAAACGTATCTTTGATCATTGAAAGGTAGGCCTAACGAAATATGTTGGTATACTTTCAACGAGTTTTGACCATTTTTTAATGTGACCCCGGTAAAAACCCTTACCCCTAAAATTACATATCCACTCCTTTATTTGGTAAACTTTTTATATGTTTTGTTTTTAAGGTTTCTTCAATACAATTCTGAAAACAATATTTCTTTGGCAAATAGTTTTGGTTTAAGTGACGGATCCTTTATTATTTTGACTGGCCTATTTGGCAAAAATCCGGGTGTAATAGCAGATATAGTCCGCCGAGAGCATACTCCGGAATCCATAGAATGATAACGGAATAAAGCATGAAAAATGTGTTGCGTGAAGGTGGATGGGTAGTGCCGTATAAGAAACTAGGGATATGGGGCATGCTAGTGGCTTCATTCTCCGCCCTCTCCAAGCGGTGAAGGCGTAACTGTAAAGAAATTAATGGCAATTTGTGTAAATTTTGGGAACCGCTGTATCGTCTGGCATGCGGAAGGGGACGCCCCACCGTTTTATGGCAGCTCCACGTATCAATCATGGCGAGTTTTCCCTCGCAGGTCGAGTTTCATGGCAGTATATCGGAGTTTACCCCGCTTATATTTGATGTTTCATGCGCTGTATATCCAGTTTGAACTCTAGGTGCCGAGTTTCATAAATCATGTCCAGAATAAATCTTCCATGTAGAGTTGTTAAAAAAAAAATGGACATGATTTTTTTCTCAAACATGAGCAATCGAACTGATTTGAAACTCGGCAGATTTTTTCGGACATGAGGAAAACGGACATTGATTTATGTCAAACTCACCATATAAAGAGCAAAAATCGATGTTACAGGGCAAACTGGGCAGATAGCGCTGTAAACTCGAACATATAACGCTGCACACTCGACATTATGGCGAGGAAAAAAGATACACAGCGCCAGGAACTCGAATCGCGGGGGAAAACTCGCAAGATTTGAAACTCGCATGATTTTTTTATGGACATCAGGAAAACTGGAACCTGATTTATGTCAAACTCACCATGATGCCAGAGCAAAAACTCGGGTATAGTTAAAGGGCAAACTGGAAAGATAGCGCTGTAAACTCGAATATAAAGAGTGCACACTCGACAATGCGAGGCCAAACTCGATACAAGCGCGGGAAATCGAACATGCGCGGAAACTAGCCAGATTTTGAAACCGGCATGATTATTTCTGGAAATGAGGAAGGAAAATGGACATGATTGATGTCGAACCACCTATATAGAGAGCAAAACTCGATGGATAGAGGGCAAACTGGACAGATAGCGCTGTAAACTCGACATATAAACGATGCACACTCGACATATGCGAGGAGGAGGCGGAAGGGAAAAAAAACTCGATACTACAGCGCGTGAAACTCGACATGCGCGGGAAACTCGCCATGATTTGATACGTGGAGCGTTGACATATTTATCCTATTACCTGGACGCCATATCCTAGCTACGACACTGTCTTGAGATACAAAATTTCGAGTCTGAGGAATCACATTTCGTGCGGCCCTTCTTTTTGCGGAGATTCTTGTAAAAGTTGTAAACGCCCTTGACTTTGTCTAGAAGGCCGATTGTCTGTCAAAATGTTGACATGTGTGCAAAAGTTTGCACTCGACTTGTGGACTACACCTGTATGGTCTTACCCTATGATAGCCTGAGTCATCGAATTAACGGTGTTGAATGTTGTAATGTCGCCATATAGGAATTAGATAATATATTAATATATATATAGATGTATTTATATATCTAAATATATATATATCTATATATATATATATATATATATTATAATATATATATATATATATAGATAAGATAATAGATGATAGGAGTAGTAGGATATATAGCCCCACAGTAATACGTTTCTTTCGACAGAAATTTCTGATAAGCGAAAATAGTCTTTAAACCATAAGAATAGTTTACCAATTCACTCTGAAGTTTTGAAAATATACTTGCCTGGATATCTAAGCCTATACACGTCTAAACTTCCCTGTAACTTACAAACAAAGATATAAGGAAGGCGCTCTTTCTTGCAGAAAGCCTACGGGACACGACAAGACGATGTACCAGTAAGTTCCTGTGAGAGTGAGAGCTCGAGAGTTCCATTGTACATCTTGTGTGTGTAATGGGAATTCCTCCGCTTGTTTCTTCCTGTCAAACAAACTAACCTGTCAGACGGGTCAAGCGTAAAATGGGACGCTGTGCGTATCTTACAGGTGAATGAGGCACCTGCTGTACCTGTGGAAGTTCAGTGGGGACAAATAACCATAAGGTTAAATAAACGGAACTTCTGTTTAAAAAATCTACCTGTGCTCGTCTGGACTTGATTGATATAATGTTAAAATGTGGTGATGCCTGCCCTGGGAAATTCCCTGGAAAGTAAGTATATCACAAATGGCGAAAGATAAAGAATTTTTTTTTTTTTTTTTTTTTTAACCTGAAGTTTTTTTTTGCCATCCACTTTTCAAAAATCACGGAGCGGACCCCCTGCCTTGTGTTTACGGGGAAATTGCAACTAGGTCACACAACACAAATGCCACTATACCTTCCTTTTGGCGGTGATCATCAGGTTGCTAGTCATTTTCTTCTTAGGGAAGTAAGGGATATGAGGGAAAAAGAAGACCATGTCTTCCAGCAAGCCAATGCCGGATCACATTCACAACATGAATAACTGACCTTTTGGTTGATAACCACATCGTTTGTCCCCCCACAGCCAGCCAGCCAGGTCAACAGATTTTTTAATACCAATTTTACATCGTTGTGATTAACTGGGACGACGCGGGCATGGTTCGGATGTGGTCATTTCAAACAAGTACACGTCGGGAGCGAAATGAGACCTCACAAAAGAGTAAGGTTTCTTCTCCAAAGTGGAATCCTTATATAGTTGTGTGTCAATCTTAACGTTGAGGTGACGTGACAGCACTTTTATGTTGCGAACCCATGAATCGCGCGCGATATGCTTGTAATCATAGCATGATACGCCCGCGAATAAAGGCTGCACGATCGAGACGCTAGGGGAATGCAAAAGACGCATAATTCGTCGCACCTTCACTTTAGATGAGACAAGTATAGCTTCTGGTCGCCATGAAAAGCCCGAATGACCAAATGCATTAAGAAGCGTGGCAAACATTCAATTTATTAAGATATAAACTTCTATTTGTGGTGTGGGGAATTTTTTTTATGATTGGGAGTATATGCAAAAGTAAGTATATCACAAATGGCGAAAGATAAAGAATTTGTTTTTAGTAAGTGGCTCCTTGTTACCTATAGGTTAATTTTATTTGGAGGCAACTTGGAAACATACCAACGGTGAAGTTCGTATATCTGTGCTAATCATTGTTTAAGTAATTTTAAAATAATATGTAAATAAAATAGCTGTTATTTTATAAACGTAATAAATAAGTTACACATACAATGCATTGGACCTTTGGGGAAAGCAATATCTTAACTTGAACATAATGGTTAGCGAAGTGTTGAAATTGCTCACTATTGGATATTTAAGTAGTTGTCAAACATGTCAAATGTGATATTCCTGGTTTGACGGAGTTCACAGCAATGGCAATTGACAAATTGTGATTCATGACAAATTTGTTCCAAGTTGCCACCTGGTTTTGGTCTAATAATTTTATAATTTGATCCAAAACAAATTGCAAAAGAAACCATTTTAGTGAAATCATACTGTGAAATATATTAAAGGTTTACCAAAATCAACGAAGTGGAACATGTAGAAATAAAGGGGGTAATGTTTGTATGGGGGACGTGGAAAGAATTGTTCGAATCGGTTTAAAAGATGTACCAATCCATTGGGCTAATCATAAGGTTTTAAAAAGGTATAGTTTGGTCTATCTATGAATCATAGTTTTAGTACAATAGGCACATAACAGTTCAAGGCCATCCTGGGGTAACATTTACAGAATGGTCCGATTTTGTTCAAACTGGTTGTAAATTGTCATTTGGACACACTAGATATGTAATTGTAAATATATTCTTTGTTTTACCGATATATGAAATATAGAGTTATGACTAGTTAAGCTTCCATAGACCTTGTATCCCCCACTTAGATTTTGCATTCCAATTATGCAACGAATATCATAGATGGTGCAAAGTTTTAATTTTGGCTCCTGTACCATTAGACAAACAATCTGACACAATTTTTTTTATAACGAATGGATTTATCTAAAAAAATACATCCAATGTGACCTTAAACCTATTTTGTCTCATAACTATTGAACTACAACCTGCATATAGGGCAAACTGTATCCTTTTGATCATTGAAAGGTAGGCCTAACGAAATATGTTGGTATACTTTCAACGAGTTTTGACCCTTTTTATAATTTGACCCCTGTACAAACCTTACCTCCTTAAAATACATATTCCACTCCCTTTATTTTGGTAAACTTTTGATATGTTTTTGTTTTAAGGTTTCCTCAATACAATTCTGAAAAAAATTATTCTTTTGCAAATAGTTTTGGGTTAAGGCATCATTTATCCTAATTTTGACTGGCCTATTTGGCAAAATCCGGTGTGAAAGCAGATATAGTCCGCCGGGAGCCATACTCCGGGCTCCATAGACGATAACGGAATAAAGCATGAAAAATATGTTGCGTGAAAAGGTGGATGGGTAGTGCGTACTAAGGAAACTAGGGAACGGCGCATGCCCTTGGCTCCATTCTCCGCCCTCTCCAAGCGGTGAAGGCGTAACTGTAAAGAAAATACTGGCATTTGTGTAAATTTTTGGGCGCCCGCTGTATTCCGTCGGGAATTGCGGAAGGGACGCCACCGTTTATCTATGGCACGCTCCACGTATCAAATCATGGCGAGTTTTCCCTCGCATGTCGAGTTTCATGCGCTGTATATCGAGTTTACCCCGCTATATTTTGAGTTTACAGCGCTGTCTATCCAGTTTGAACTCTATGTGCCGAGTTTCATAATCATGTCCAGAATAAATCATTTCCAGAATAAATCATGTCGAGTTTTAAAAAACTGGACATGATTTTTTTCCAACATGTGCAAACTGGACATGATTTTTTTCTCAACATGAGCAAACTCGACATGATTTTGAAACTCGGCATGATTTTTTTCTGGACATGAGGAAAACTGGACATGATTTATGTCAAACTCACCATATAAAGAGCAAAACTCGATGTATACAGGGCAAACTGGACAGATAGCGCTGTAAACTCGACATATAACGCTGCACACTCGACATATGGCGAGGAAAACTCGATACACAGCGCGGGAAACTCGACATGCGCGGAAAACTCGCCATGATTTTGAAACTCGGCATGATATTTTCTGGACATGAGGAAAACTGGGCATGATTTATGTCAAACTCACCATATAGAGAGCAAAACTCGATGTATAGAGGGCAAACTGGACAGATAGCGCTGTACACTCGACATATAACGCTGCACACTCGACATATGGCGAGGAAAACTCGATACACAGCGCGTGAAACTCGACATGCGCGGAAAACTCGCCATGATTTGATACGTGGAGCGTGCCATATTTATCCTTTACCCTGGACGCCATATCCCTAGCTACGACACTGTCTTGAGATCAAAATTTCGAGTCTGGGACACATTTCGTTGCGGCCCTTCTTTTGCGGAGATTCTGTAAAAGCTTGTAAACGCCCTTGCTTTGTCATTAGAAGACTATTGTTTGTCAAAATGTTGACAATTGTGTGCAAAAGTTATGCCACTCGACTTGTGACTACACCTGTAGTCTTACCCTATGATAAGCCTGAGTCATCGAATTAACGGTGTTGAATGTTGTAATGTCGCCATATAGGAATTAGATATATATATATATATATATAGCCCCACAGTAATACGTTTTCTTTTCGACATGAACTTTCTGTAATAAGCGCAACATTCGTCTTTAAACCAAAAGAATAGTTTACCAATTCACTCTGAAGTTTTGAAATATCTAGCCTGGATATCTAAGCCTATACACGTCTAAACTTCCCTGTAACTTACAACAAAGCATATAAGGAAGGCGCTCTCTTGCAGAAAGCCTACGGGACACGACAAGACGATGTACCAGTAAGTTCCTGTGAGAGTGCGAGCTCGAGAGTTCCATTACATATTGTGTGTGTATATGGGAATTCCTCGCTCTGTTTTCTTCCTGTCAAACAAACTAACCTGTCAGACGGGTCAAGCGTAAAATGGGACGCTGCGCGCTATCTTACAGGTGAATGAGCACCTGCTGTACCTGTGAAGTTCAGTGACATAATAACCATATATGGTAAAAATACGGAACTTCTGTTTAAAAATCTTACCTGTGCTTCGTCTGGACTGATTGATAATAATGTTAAAATGTGGATGATGCCTGCCCTGGGAATCCCTGGGAATTTTGTCTGCCATGGCGTTACTCTAGCTGGATAAAGTTGTCACATCCATTTAAATTTGCAAACAAGTTTGTGATCTACATAAAAGTAAAGCAGATATATGCAGAACATAATTTATCTATAGAGGTTGATGGCTGGGTATTTTTAGCTTCAAGTGCATTGGCAAAAAATGCACACGCGCTCAGTTTTGAGATACACAGCCCCGCAGAGGCGCGTGCCATTATGATTCTAGTCAAACTGACACAAGTGCATTGATTTCTGCCAATGGACGAGAAACTAAAAATGCACATAAACGTTATTATGAATATGGCATGAAATCCAATGTAGTAATTTTTAACGAAAGAATGCACGCACCCGCCATTAAAATAATCAATCCAACATAATAACAAAAAACATTGACATTCAAAGGTGCAACAAGTGATTTCACATATCAGATGTCCCCTAAAATAGAAAGGCTGATTTTTGCAATGATGTAAATCTTTTCATTTAAAATATCTACCCTTAAACTGAAGTTTCTAATTACGTATTGGAGCAAAATATATTGAAATATAAGCATATCAAAATTAGAGATTTCAAGGCATCCATACATTGTGCTGTATGTAGTGATTTCATATTGATTACACATTTAAAATAGATTTTTATCTTGTATTTGGCTACGGAAATGTCTTAAATGTGAAAACAAAAGGTAATTTTATATCAGTGCAAAAATCAGAGCTTTCTGTTTTTAGGGACATCTCTCGTTGCACATTTAAAGGGCTTGATTTGATTTTTTTGCCTGTACGACAGGTGTGGCAGGAGATATGGTCCTCCGGGCTCAGAGTCCCCCTACAACGGTGAAGAATAGGGCAATCGATTCATTGACTCTTTACGCAAACATTAGTTTCGCGCTTTATTCCGTTGTCTATGGAGCCGGACTATGGCTCCGGGCGGACCATATCTCCTTTTACACCGGACTAATTAGAAAGCAAGGATATTTGAAATATATTTGAAGACGTATAAATCACTAATAGACTAGGTGCGGTTCTGTAACGCTATAGGAATTCAGCTAAGAAATGCTGAATTTTAGAGAGTAAGATGGAGAAGGGGTATTTTTCATCTTAATGGTGTCTTTATAACTAATTTGGTTTTTGATAGCAAAGATGAATAGATTTCTCGCCCGGTGCGAATTCGGCAAAATTTTTGTTTCTTTGGCGTATTTGTGCCGTCAAATGTATGCGATTTCTCGATTTCTAATACACAGAAATATATTGAGAATAAAATCAGAATCCAAAACCTAAAAATTTTGATTCTGTGTTTAAAGCAACTTCCCTGAAGAAAGTCTATGGGCGTGATCCCAGTCCGCATATAATGGAGACTGGGAACTGAGTTTTAATAATCATTTCAAGATAAATTAAAAGATTAAAGATTTAAAGATTTAATTTAAATTCAACATTGTTAAAATCTCAATATCGAGTGTGATAATTTAATTATTGAAAAGGCCGGAAAAGGCGAGCATGACATCCTTTGGACACATTTGATACTGCATTGATATCAGAAGTAGTTATGTATTGGATAATAAAATAATCACCTTGTTTGTAAGAATGTAATCTACACAGAATTTGAATACTTTCCCACCAGAAATCAACAAAGCTAAAGTCAATCTATTAGCATACAAGACTTGTGTCACAAGTTTTCAATTAGGGTCATAATTTATCTTGTTATTTAGTCGTTCTTCTGAATCAGACCATAGACACAAGCAACACTCATGCATCATACATATGAGGCTGAGCAAAACAAATTATGCGATTTGTTTTGTAAAAATGAAATGTTTGTTTGTTTTTATTTTGTCATTTTTGGCGATTGAAATACTGTTTGGAATGTACATAACTTCAGGTTTAAACAGGATATTTTTTGTGTTTTTTGATGTAAAAGTTGCGCAAGGTAGAGTAAAAACTTTCAAGAAAAAATACATTTGTCGTGTAAAATGATACAATTTTTACAAAGTGGGAATGTGAAAGAAAAATAGTTAAAAAAAAAGTTCAAGTATCTGTGCTTGCTTTGAAGAATTAAGTTTAAACCTGACAGGCGGTCCGTTTACTTATATTAAAGGGCAAATGTGAACTGAAAGAAAAAAACACTATACAATCAAAAGTGATATTACAATCTTTCTTAAGATATAAAGACATGTGTGATATGAAGGACAGACAGATAAAAATCTTTGATTTTAAATGCTAGAAGTAAAATGTAAAGAGTGGTATATTAGTTCTATTATACCACAATTAGTAATTTGAATGAAATAACACAAGATAATATCTAGAGTAAGACTCACGTAATCAATTATCAATTTCGTCTTTGAGTTGAAATCCTGAATTCCTTAAGCCACAAAGCTAACATCCATTGCAACATATTGATCACTTAACCACATTCTTTCAGAGGATTGTAAAAATTTAACTTTTCCTCATTCTAACTGACCTAAAAATGACTAGGAGATTCCGCAATGCGGCAGCAAGCCAGCCCCAGACATTAATAGCGGCAATCGCGACAAAAGCCCAAACAGGAACTGGCGTTCGAAAATATTTTCTACCCGAATGCATAACTACACAACAGGAAAACGATTGCAGGATTTATACTGCGGTATTGACTAGCTGTAAGCTGGGTAATGAAAGTCAATGACTAGGCGTACATAATTTATGAGGTTCCTCGAATGCACCTTTGTTTGAAATGATCACTCCAAATATGGACAGAACAACTTCAATTTTGTAGATGTCCTAAGATGTACCTCGTCTAGAATAGACCGTATTCAATAAGCAGCAATGGGGGACAAGACAGACGCATTCCAGTACTACAATACATTCACCTGTCAATGATCCCTGTGCAATCGCTAACATGGATCGATTGACAGCTTAATGTATTGTAGTCTGGACGGCCTGCATCTTGCCACCAACATGACTGGTGGCTGACGTCATATTGAATACGGTAAATAAACACTGTAAACCAGTGTAGTCACTGCCCTGGAGATTCAGCTGCTTCCTTGATTAGTTTGACAATTACAGTACTTTGTTCTCGAAAGTCAGTCCTCTTGGTGTTACAACCTGGCACTTTTCTCAAATGCAATCATAGTCATTCATAATCATAATCATTTTTGTAGATATACTTTGACAGTCCAGGAATGTAATAGATTCTCAAGCAAAGTCAAGGACTGGATGCTGAAATGATTTTTCATTAGAATCCATTTCAAACCTATTTCATGTCCTGTTGAATTTAAGTTGCTAGAGAGAGATGTATATTGCGGAATTATTAAGCGATCAATTATCCGTATGTAGCTCGTATGTCAATGTCCATCTATTACATTGATCATTTGATACAGTATGCGTTCTTTGGAGACTGAAAGTTTTTTTTGTTATTCATACACAAATAAATTTGACAATTTTCTAATCAAACCACATTTCATGATCAGTTCATATCATTAAAGTCGACGGAGATTTTTAGTTTCCTAATGAAGAAAGACCAATGTGTCATCGAGTGACGGGCATATTCATTTTCTTTATAAGACACACAGCCTATGGTTTTCACTTCAAAATAGCATCAGATATCGCCATGCATGTAAAGGCAACAGGTCCAGATAATATTCTACCAAATACAGATGTCAAACGGACACTTAAGATGAATTCCGACAAAGATTTTGCACTGTCTAC
The DNA here is from genome assembly GCA_023653785.1 of Ophioderma brevispina. Classification (NCBI taxonomy): domain Eukaryota; kingdom Metazoa; phylum Echinodermata; class Ophiuroidea; order Amphilepidida; family Ophiodermatidae; genus Ophioderma; species Ophioderma brevispina. The sequence goes on along the minus strand of JAMKCH010038552.1, from coordinate 55,908 downwards.
AGTAACATAATTTTGTCAGCTGATGCAGCTTATGGCTACGCGATAAACCAAATCACTAGTATTGGATCAGCTTTCATATATGACCTTTCGTCATGACATCCTACTGGAAACTGTGAATGCAGTCGTATTGCTGATATTGCTGTCATTATCATGACAAAAGGATCGAAACGGAACTAATACTCAAAAATATTTTCACGCTGAATGCACCCTAGAGGGGAATCTCCCAAGTGATTAATAAACGAAAGTCACTGGCTGGTTATTCATTCAGAATTTCCACGAATATATCTGCTTCTCGAACCAAAAATGGTCGTCTAATCAAGGACCAGTCTTCTTCATATTTTGCAAGATCTATGTAAATGAGGAGGAATCCCAGGGCCCTGGATGGATCCACGTGCCCGGTGGAAAGAAAACAAAATGAGGGAGATGACCATTTCTCAACTGACTGGCATAGTGTCTGGAGAGTCTTGGTGCTGCTTCTCCTGCAACAGGTGAGTCTATTTCATGAATACAGCTTTTATATATTTTATGTAATTCTATTTTGTCACGTTTACTAGCTATACCTCGCTAATTTGATGTTACTTTTATGTTCTCGCTTAACCCATCTCTGAATCGAATAGGTAGCATTGTGTTTATGAGCAGAGCAGCAAATAAATGAGCGGGGGCTACTATATTGTATTCTTATTTTCATTTCATCTGTCCTCTATCCTTGATTACATCTTGACGTAGGTTTGCGAATGCTGAAGAAAGACCTTTGACGTCACCACTCTTTTGCCTCTCTGTCCCATCCAACGAACTTCAAAACACTTCACACAGTCTTTGAAAAAGAATCAAGGCTACTGACGTCACAACGTACGTCAATTCACTGCTGCGCTAACACACGGGTTGCTATCGTGGTATAACACTGTTATGCACCGTAGCTACATAACTTCAAAATCAAGAAAAACATGCATATAAACGTTATTTTCATGTAAAGCATCCATCGGTTTGTCTTAGGAAGTTCTTAAGTTAAGGTCATCTAGCCTATTTGGAGGTTTTAGAACAGATCAAACGAACTTATTTACGCAATCCGAAATTGCAAATCGTGGGCTGCGTTCGAGACAGCATAAAATACGATGTTCGGCAGCTCGCGCTCATTAATCTAGCTTAATCTGATCATTAGAAAGGATAAAGCTATTTACAATAAGAAATAGCATGCAAAATCTCCATGCACTTCTAAACTCTGGTCGCATCCTTTTCTCTTCGGAGACGAGATACTTAGAATTGGTCTTTGGATCTGCTATACATGGTACCTGTTAAGCCATGCGCCAGCCAGTGCCGGGCCGTGGCCACACCGATGCCATTGCATATCAGCATCGTCTGCAACCTGTAAAAATTAGCAATCAAGCACGCACAGTTTGCTCCATACCTCACTAGTTGGTTTGAAGCTGTTTGAGGAGCAACTAAGAAGTTGCTGTGTTATTTACACTGTACCATTTGTTAACACCAGCATGACAAGTAGCATAGTCTTTTTGCCGTGCCATATTCAAGATTATGCCTATGCATTTGAGCGCGTTTGCCCGTACTTGCTGGCTAAATATGTACCGTAGCACTGCTAATATACGGCTAACCTGATAGCAATGTGAACGCTATTTCCCTGTGTGAGCCAAACTGCCAAGGTGTGTACGGCGTAAAAGATTTTAATTACACATACCTGACCATACTTGTTCGGTCTTTCAAGGGCTTTAAAAATCTGAAAATTCTTGCCTTCCAGGGCAGATTTAGATACAGGTGGGTCGTACTGAAAAGCCCCCCCCCCCCCAATACCGGCCAGCGAAGTGAAAGACAATTCGGGCCGCTCTTTAGCGAAGGTAAAAACAAAGTTCGGCCATCTAAAATTGAGAAAGAATGTAAAAATATAAAAAAAAAACATTTTGGTCTTAAGGCTTGTCAGTTTTCTTTCAAGCTCTTGTAATTCGTAGATCTGCTTTTAGGTGTGTTGGTTGGGATTAGTAGTTCTCACAATGAACTTGCTTAACTCACTTGTACATATACAGCTGTTGCGTACTAAGGGCTGTTGTAAAAAAAACATAAGCTTGGATTGTAAACAAATATTTCTTTATTGGCGCTTTTTTACAATGCAAAATATCACTGTTAACCATTGCTGTTCTAGGATGTCCTGTCATTAATATCGTGGGGTGAAACATTTTAAAGAGGGACTCCGGAGAGAAAAATTAAGACGGTTCTGGTTGACCAACCAGAAAGTCTGAGCAGAGGATATCGGGTTGTAGGGGTAACTGATGTTATATTCATCACTTTGCAGGGGACTGTAGTGAAAGCGTGTGCGCTTCCGGATTCAAAATTGTGAATTTTGCACACAATACTTTAGGCATTGATAATCCATAAAATTGATGGAAGCACTTGCCAACCCCCCTTAATGGCCCCCAGATTGGTTTTCAAGGTTATACAGGGGGGTAAAAATTTAAAATGTTCCGAATTTGTTAAAAAAGCACACCATGTGGTTGTGGTTACAAGGATTTCAAAAAGGTATAGTTTACACTATATCTATGGCTTATAGTCCGGAGTTACGGGTAAAAACGGTAAAAAGGTTGACAGATGAAATTGAATGTAAAAGGTCAATGGTGGTGTTTTGTGACATAGCGGTCAAAAGTTAAAAGTTGCTTTGATTCAGTTCAAGATGTGTGCAAATGTTCCCAGCTAACTGTATTCGCCATTTTGGTTAATAACCAGACACGTAAAGATGTCAAAACTATTCCTATATATCATTCTATGAGCTAACCAACAATTTGAATCACATTTTTACAAAAATTGGAGTAAACTTTTAATCTTTTGACCCTGTACAAACCAAAAAATAGACTTTTTTACGGTTGTTTTTACCGGTTTACCCCATAATTCCTTCACTATAAGTCACAGGTGGTATAAAACTATACGTTTTGAATCCTTGTAACCAGACAGGGACAGCCCATGAGTTGTGATTTTCCACAATCGGAACATTTTAAAAAAATTTTACCCCTGTGTAACCTTGAAAGCCATGCTGGGGGCCATATAAAGGGGTGGGGCAAGTGCTTCCATCAATTTTTTTTGATTATCAATGTATAAAGTCCTTTGTGTACCAAAATTCACATTTTAGCCGATTGCACACTCACGTAAGATTGTGCACTACAGTCCCCCCCCACTCTTAGGTTGATTTGCCTGCTCGGCTTACCTGCCAGCCAGGGCTAGTGACATCATTAATTTTGTGTTTGGCATGCTTTTTTGAAAAACATGCTGGCATTAATTTACACAATTGACAGTATTGTACGTGTTAGTCCTATTGGAGGGACCCACTTTTATTTATTTATTTATAGTCGTGTCCACACGTTTAGTTATTACCGGTATTAACTAAGTCCGACGAATTACAAAAAAACAACTCCACTAATTCCCCTCACGTCTATTTGTACCCCATTGAACGTCGTGTCCACATGCGGTCGGACTAAGTCACTTAATACCGGACCTAAATTTGGAATCGGTTTTATTAAGTGTTGGATATAATTTGGGGGGCCCGTGTGGACGCGCGTCGGGGTTAACTCTATGGACCTAACTTGGCTTAAGTCCGACGATTTAAATGCCGAAGAAGAGCAGGGTTAGGTCCCGGTTCGTAACTTATACCGGTTATAGTAAGTACTGTGGACGTTCTAACGGGACTAACGGTGGCATTTTCCTGTGTTTTTCTGAAGTAAAACACGGAAAGCGGTGGTGTTCGTCGGGGTTGGCGAGTGGCGACTCTGGCACCCTTGGAAAAAATGGGTGCGACATTTTGAAGGCAAGGGAGAAAAAGGGGGCAAGGAAAGGGAGGAAAGAGTAAAGAGAAGAGAGAAGCCAGGAGAAGTGGGTGTGTGTGAGGTTTATGATTTAGAGCATGCAGAGGCTGACAACCGTCTCATTTTTGCGACTCAAAGACATAAGACAAGCCGCCAGCGAAGCGAAATTACTTTAAAAACGTTTCCCAAATCCTACATTATTGTTTCCAAAATCCTGGATAAACCGCTGATTGGGGTAAAATTAATCTTTGCCCATCCATAGCAAGGGAGACATCTACAGGTCCTGCCCAACCTTTGAATAGAGAGTCTAATTACGCGTTGACGCCCCTGGTGGAAAGCCAGCTCGTCATACTGTCATGTTTTCGAACACTGTCCCTCTATACAGTAATCCCGTCTCGCCACGTAATTGAATAGTCGGGGATTGAAACAACCGAACTCCCCCATCGCCCATTTTTGTGCGGCAAGACATGATAGGTCCACCTTACTGAGTCAATATGCAAAATCAATGCAACTGTGTGAATTATTTCGTATTTGAAAGAAAAATCTTACAAATTGTGTGGTAGTAGCAAAATCGACAATTAGTCCACAGTCATGTGGGCGGTATAATTCCGTTCCGCCAATTGGCGCTATATAGCACCTGACTGCTGGATTACTTACTTTGTAGCATATTGGGGTGCAATTTGTGCAGTTTATACAATCATTATTGATGAAGGTTGAAACAAATAAAATGGCTGCAAAAAGAAAAATTGTGTTATAATTATTGTTGGTGAAGTATTATAATTTACAGGAATAAAGCTTACACTATAAGTGCTTTTTACGTATTTAGGGCAAACAATAATCTTCATGTTGCATGGCGAATTCTTCAGCAATTTCACTTATTAAATTTTTCCCCTCCCCTCCCGCTCCCTCCACTCTTCCTCCCCTTTCCCATCCCCTTCACCTTCTCCCGCCCCTCCCCCTCCCCATCCCTCTCTACCTCCCCTCCCCTTTCACCTCCACTCCCTTCCTCCTCTCCCCTCCCCTCCCCTCTCCCCTCCCCCTCCCTCCCTCTATTGCATTTTCACTTTCCCCCTTCCCTTTTTTCCTCACCCCTCCCCTCCTCCTCTCTTCTCCTTTCCCTTCCCTCCCACCCCTCACCTAACCCCTCCCCCCTTCCCTCCCTCGCCTTCTCCCTCCCTCCCTTCCCCTTCCTTCCCTTTTCCCTTCCCTTCCCCCTTTCACTCCCTTTCCTTCTTCCTTCTTTCTTTGTTTGATTTTTTATTTAGTTATCATAATAGTAAGCGGTAAGTTGGTCGAATTTATTCCTTTAATCCATTCATTAATTCTTCCTTCATGCATGTCATTCAACGCGTTTATATTTTATGTTATAAAACATGCTCTGCTACTTATTCACTGTAGTTATTTATGATTGCACATTTCCTCAGTTTGTTGCATGCATTTTCAGAAAGTTCTCCTTATTCAGTTATTTCCTGCAGGTATTATTTTTTGCATATTTTATGCACGCTTGAGTTCCCCATTCCCCTCCTCCTTCCCTTCCCCTTCACCTTCCCCCGACTCCCATCGCCATTCCCCCTCCCCCAAATCCCCTCCCCATTCCCCCTTTCATGTGCCTCTCCCCATTCCCCCTCCCCCTCCCCTCCCTCCCTCCCTCCCTCCCTCCCTCCCTCCCTCCCTCCCTCCCTCCCTCCCTCCCTCCCTCCCTCCCTCCCTCCCTCCCTCCCTCCCTCCCTCCCTCCCTCCCTCCCTCCCTCCCTCCCTCCCTCCCTCCCTCCCTCCCTCCCTCCCTCTCCCTCCTTTTCTCTTTCCCTTCCCCCATTGCCATTAATTACCATTTAAATGGTCATGGTGTTTAGGTTCCTGTGCATGCGTAAAAAATTTCTATAAGTAAGAGTTTTCACATTTTTCTTTTGGCAATTTTAATCATGATCTACCTTCTCTTCTTTGGGTGAAAGTTTATATTAACTCCGAAGCCAGTGCCATGGACACTTACGGTCACTAGTACCGGTAATAAGGTTATCGGACTTAAAGTTATGTCGGATCTAAGCCTAAGACCGTTAAATACTGGCGTCCACACGACCAAATTGAAGTCCGATAGTAATACCGAGAGGATTTAAATCCGTCAGTGCGCGGTCCAAACTGCAACTTTAATAAGTCCGACTTAATACCGACCAGAGTTAATACCGTATATTGACTTAAGTCCGACCGTGTGGACACGACTTATAACATTCGGCATTTGGCCATGCAGAACCCAAGATCGCGATATGCATTAATTCAAGGGCACGCCTCCAGAACAACGGGGAAAATTTTAATGGGAATAAGTCCGATTTTAATGCAGGAGGAAACCAAGTTCTCAGAGAAAACCGGCGAGGACGAGTATGATCGACAACCAAATTCCCATACGACACTGGCTCGACCGTGAATCGACCCGGTCCCGCATGGTGACAGTGACGACTCGACGCTACACAACTCGCCCTCGTCTCTCTTTAAAAGACACAAGGGCATGAAAAAAATATTCCAACATAATGAAATGGGGATCCTTACTGAAATCCTTCCACAAATTTGAAAACAATTTGGTGTGTTTACATTTTGGGAAAAAAGTGAAATTTTTTTTTTTAAATGTTTTTTCCTTGTAAGCTTCACTTTTCATCAGCCCAAGGATGCGACATTTTAGGGTGTGGCCATTTTTGTGACCCACGGACACACATGACCCTGATGAATTCCTACTGACTAAAGTCACTTGATTCCGTAAAGTCTGCTGAAGTGAATTTTTTGCCCCCAGGGCGCATGTGATGTCAGTGTCCCTTCCCTCTTTCCTGATTACTGCCAGAATTGATCAAACTGAAAAGCATGCAGTGCATCAGCTCACGACCATTGCTATTGTTATATGTGCTAATCTCGGCCAATCCACCTTTCCCTTGCCATATCAATATCTTACAATAAGCCTAAGTACAATGCCTGCATCCTGGTCTGAATGCTTTTAAATTGTGTTACAACAACATGCTCGATCCCTGTATATTTTGGCAGCGATTTCAACACACCTTGATTTTCCGTTGTCGGAATTGCCACGAACTGCAACGAACTCTTGCTGCTTTTACTGTTTTTAGCATCCCATTTTTTTCTAATTGTGTGAAGTGATTTTAGTAATAAGGGTCCCTTTTATTATGTTTTTGAATGGCATTATGTCCCTTTGACAGAAAGGTCAATAATCGTCCGCGGGCTAAAACAAGCGGCCGGTGAAAAATCAACTCAAAATCAAGTGATTTGACCAACTTAAAAATAGCAGTCGCACGTGCCAAATACAGAGGCTAATGAATGATAATGGTACTACAGTATGTCTCAAAAAATGGTGGTGCAAGCCAGAAAACAAAAGCCTCGCGTTGTTGAAATATCAAAAACAACAACAACACAAACAAACGACAAACAAACAAACCAAAGGTGTATGTGACATTGAAGCAGATTCAGCTTTCGAGTGCCATTTGTTCATTCATTTTCATTGAACCAGATAGTATCCCCATTGGTCATAACCCTAAAATGAATTGTATTTGTTACTACTTAAAAACAGTCTTGCTACAGCCACATTTATAATACAAGAATGAGTAATCTCGCTGGACATGCTGAGAGATCAGAAAGGAAACAATTATTATGTTTAATAATAAGGCAGATACATTTTATTTTTCATATTCTTTAAATTGTAGTTTAATTCACCAGTGTAGTACAACGAAATGTCTTTGTGTTCAAAAATTAAGAATTGCATTTAAAGTCAATGGCAAGCATCTCCGAAGGGCACCTCGCAACTCGACCAGTTCATCTTAAAAGGGGCATTTCGTGATCCACAGCCCTCGTCCCCCCGAACTACCTAAAAAAATGTAGATTTTTATATCTCAGAAAACGGTTAGCCGTAGTAAACCCAATTTACGTTAAGATTCGGTCGCAGCTGTAAGAAGAAATTCGCAATTTTGTATTTTCTGTCCGTAACGGACCAGAAAAAGAAAATTACAGCACGTACCCTATGGGACCGTGGGGAAAACGAGCAATTGCTCATACAAATAAAACCGAAAGATCGGGATCAGCTCAAATTTTGAGAATAAGAGTTTCTCAAGGTATCAGTAGACATGACATAAAACAGAAGGTGATGCAATCACGAAATGACCTTTAAGTCCAGGCAACCCCGTCTTTAATGTTGTGAAAAGGAATGTTATTCAAGTCATTTTCCAAATAAACACCACGTGCAGCGGGACGACATTTTTGGGATTAGAGCGACCCTGATGAGTGGTAGGGGACTTAACACTTAATGAAAAAAGTCTTGCGCACTCCCGTGGTACGGTTTGAATAAGGTGGGAAGACAGAAGGTGTGACTTATGTGGACCTCCTCTGAAAACCGTTCGATTTTTTTACCAAAACTCTGGTCATTGATGGGTTACATAAACACGACCACATACAAAGGAAAAAAAAAACGAAAATCGGTTCGATTCAAAATGGCGGTCCAAAAACCGATTTTGCGGTGGTTTCGCCACAAAAATTCTCTCGCCGAAAAATGGGAAACCAACTTTCCCAAAGGATTTTTCCATAAAACTTGGTCATTTCTTAAAAGAACATAATGCATTCACCATTGCTGAAATCAAAAATTAAAAACTTACCCAGGTACGGTTTGAAGGACAAACAAGTTGTGAATTAGCCACCACCAAAATCTTATTTATGCTAATTAGCATAAAAATTGCCATGGCCGATGGATTTTTTTTCACCAAATATGCACACCCGATAATTAGCAATACATAACAACTTCGGAGGAAAATAAGTTAGCCGTTTAAAAATTGGTAAAACAAAAATGTTTTGTGCACGCGGGACCCTTTTATACACTTAAAGGTTCAAGGGTTGGCTTCAAGCAACCGACGATTAACGGTGATCATGAATTTGAGTGATTATTGCATTTTGCCGTAATTGTATCTAGAAGGATCGAATCAGTCCCAACTCCCGTTTAGCAATTACAGTGCGGACCCGCTCATTTCTTTCTGACTATGATGTTTTACGGGAGAGTTTCCGTAACCTGACCCATCTGACACTTTTTTTCTGACACACTTATGAATTCGGAAAGCCTTATTCCGTTAAGGTTTCCGAATAAAACTGTACTTTATTCCGTGAAGGTTTCTCGAATTCATAAGTGTGTCACAAAAAAAGGGTGTCAGATGGTTCAGGTACGGAAAGTTCCCGTTTTACGGGACGTCCAGACTCCAGAGCCTTTCATTCATCACACCACCTTTATCTGAAGAAAGCTTCAGTCTCAGTCTTTCTCTGAACACTGGGAGTTTATCCACTGCTAGCATTTGTTGTTATTGAGACTAACTCAAGAATTGAAGAAAGCTCTTAACTAATGATCCAGGAATCATTCATTTTGATGGTTCTCACAGTCTATCACGTCCTCTTCTTCTACTCTTAAGGTTTTGATAATTCTGCTTCCAACATTCCAATAATACAGGGCGAGTCAAAAAGATTTACACTCATGTTGTATTAATTTGTTTCTGCAGCAGTGGAAAATCTATCGAAGATATTGACTATCATTATATAAAACATCATTATTTCGTCTACTAGAGAATATTAAATATTAAATCTTGAGCTTTGCATTGAGAAGTTATGCTAACTTTAAGATAGGTACCCATTTTTTACTCTATCCACTGAATCACTGTTTATAGTTGGGTCATTTGGAGCAATTCCGTGACTGTGGAGAGTAGAGCATCATTTCTCAGTGGATTTGTCTTCTGCATGGCCGTACGCAGGGCGCCCACCCCCAATTTCCACATTGCAAAAGGGGTAAAAGGTCCACTTTTTGCTGTATTTGTGATAACAAAGTCCAAAATGTAGAGAATTTTTACCTGAAAGTCCACTTTTCGGTGATGATATGTTCAAAAAGTCCAAAAAAGGGACATTTTAGGAGGGTTACGTCCACTTATACCAAAAAAGGTCCACTTTTTCGAAGTTCCGCACCCCCCAAAAAAAAATCCTGCGTATGGCCCTGGTCTTCTGTGAAGGTTATGAACAAATTTAGCGGGGGTGCCCCTCGTGAAAGTGTGGGTGGAATCCAAGAGGGGAAAAAAATCATAATACAGGGGTCAAAAGTGAAAAATACTTGGATTGCTGTAAAAAGGCAACCTAAGTGTTCGTCTTGTTACAAGGATTAAAAAGGTATAGTTTGTACTACTTACAACTTATGGTAATGGAAATATGACAAAAAACGTCAAATGTCAAAGGTAATCATCAAAGGTTAAATCTTTAATATTGCTCCGATTTCTTTAAAAATGGGCTCAAATTATTCATCTTTCCTCAAAGTCTACAACAAAAATATTTTGCACTAACATATTTTTAAAATTCGGAGATCAATAGAGATCAATGGCATTGACCTTTTTTGTCATTTATCTCGATAACCAAATACAAAAGAGTGCCAACTACTTTTGCTGCAATCCCTGTGGAAAGGTCAACAATTTGAGACCATATGGCAATATGGGAAAGGTAAATTTTCGATTTTTTTTTAAACCAACAACAGTGGATAAAATTGGCTACTGTTTTCGTGTATAAAACAATTTCTAAGCTTTTTTAAATACTTTTAATATTTTTTCTGAAATCGGGTGAAAAATCATGTTGACTCCGCTTGTATTGCCGTTTTTTTCAAACTCTGAACACTGGGGATAACCATTGGTAGCATTTGTTGTCATTGATAGTAAAACAAATGAAGAGAGCGTTTACTCACCGGAATGATCCAGGAATCATCTATTATGACATTTCTAACAGTCTATCGCGTCTTCTTCTCCTACTCACTTCAGGTTTTGGTAATTCTGCCTCGAACATTCCAATAATACATGTATTGCCTTTTTTCAAACTCTGAACACTGGGGACTTATCCATTGCTAGCATTTGTTATCATTCAGAGTAACTAAATACAAAAATGAAGAAAGCTCTTACTCACTTGAATGATCCAGGAATCATTCATTGTAATGGTCATTACAGATGCTTGAAGCCCATGATATACTTCCAGTCGCAGCGAGCGATTGGCGTGCGCAATACCGAAATTTGACCCAAGATCAAGTGTTACGCATGCTCACGAGCAGAAATCGCTCGCTGCGACTGGAAGTATATCATGGGCTTGAGAAAGCAGACATGCAACTCAGGTGTATGTTACGTAATCATGCAAGAATGATAATCTTTGGCCGATGTAATTTGCTTATTATGTGTTGTTACAAGTAGTCCTACCAAGATTTAGACAAGATTTAACGGGAGGGGGATTTTTTTTGGACCTGGAATGTGACAATCACAGAAGTGACGATGAAGTGTCGCGAATGAAGTATATAACCGCCAGGCCCGTAGCCAGGGGGGGGGGGGGGGGGGGGGGGGGGGGGGTTTTTTTTTTTTTTTTTTTTCTTTTGGAAAAATCCGCCCCCCCCCCCCCAGAAAAAATCCTGGCTACGGGCCTGATAACCGCGCTTGTATGGATAACTATTTGACAAATACGAATATAGGGACTAAACCGTTTAAACTGCAGAGAAAGACTTAATATCAAAATTGTTATGATTGTTTTATGATTAAACAACAAAACCGCACAACAAACAGTTTATCACTATCGTGTCCCCATGGTTAAAATGAAAGAGATTGAGGTATGCATTTTGAATCCGGTTTATATCTCAATAATAGGGAAATAATTTGTAGGTGACCTGGTCACTCCAAGCTAACAAACTTCCTGTGATGCTCCTGATTTCCCTGAATACACAATGATACCGGTATACCTAGAATCAGTCATCAAGCTGGTATACTAATTCCATTTAAATTAATGGCATTTTAGTGCATAGTTGATAATATTGATCTCAACGTACATCAGTAGTTTGTCTTCAGTTTTTTGTCGCTTGTTTTTCTGGAATCACGAATTTAAACTGTGAATCACAAAGCTTTAGGAGCTCGGCTTCACGAGCGACAATTTTACAATGAATTAGTTTTGTTTCATTTTGTTGCCACGTAGTCTGCGTCATGTTTTTGGTCTTTGTAATAAAACACGGTGGAGGGGGGGAATCTATTACTACTTTGAAATTGGTCATCGTATATTATATTTGAGGATCCCTGAATAAGAAAAAATCATACCAGCCATACACCGGAATGTTTTGTCTTTAGCCCTGGGAGCTAGCAGACGTTGGTAACACATCTCAAGAACAGGACCACTGAAACGTGATTCTAAAGTGCCGTGTTCCTGTATAATTCTTGTATATACCCCCTCCTTGGCACCATTTTGGTTTGCGGCACTTAAGAATTACGTTTCATGGGTCCCTGTCAGGCTGTCTTCATAATTTAATCACTCAAACCATTTATACTCGAGATGCCGGGCTGTATAGTACTCTTTTGTCTAGACCCCCTCCTTACGGCAACATGTGTGTCGGTCTACTTAAGAAATTCTGTTTCAGGGGTCACTGTCAGGCTGTATACATATTTCATCACTCAAACCTCTGCACTCGGGATGTATTACAAATGTCTGTAGCTCCCAAGCGACTTGTTTTCCCTTAGCAGACGTTTGAAAAATGCACCCCCTAAAATGCTGGTAAGGGTCTGGGGCTGGAGTGTACCTGTTCCATTTTAACAGGGGTCTTATTTGACTACTATAGGCATTACAAAGCCTATTCAATATGACTCAGCCGCCAGACATGTTGGTGGCCAAGCTGCATACATTCCGGACTACCAATACATTAAGCTGTCAATACGATCCATGTTTAGCGATTGCACAGGGCTCATGACAGGTGAATATATGTATACTGGACAGGCGCTTATGTCCACCAACATGGCTGGCTATGAATACTGTCTATATGGCCGATAATAATCACGAAGTTTTGGCATAACTACATTATACCCTTACACCTTCTCTGTATCATGTGCTTATTCCATTTCTTCGTAGAGTATCCCGTTATCAGTCGTTCTGTGCTATACACCTCAGACAAAAGGGTTTATTTGCTTCAGAAAATGGTTATTTGCTTCAGTCTTTCGGGTTGAGTCGACAGGGCTTACTTATAGCATCATGTCAAACTTGGTGGCTGAAATTAATGAGAGTTTCCGTAACCTGATACATCGACACACTTTCTTCTGACACACTATGAGAAAAAGTGTGTCAGATGGGTCGGGTTACGCGAACTCCCGAAATAATTTGCCTGCGTGCATGACAATGTGCTTAAAAAGAGTATAAAAGTTCTTGTATTGCACATTATTACATGATTCCTGCTTGATGTGATGATAATTCTAGTTCATAGCCAATATATCATTGAATTTTGTTATTTTTTATTTTCAGATTGGACTGATCCAACTGTGATTATCTAATGATTGATATCCTTGTGACCTTTACAATCTGTTACTCGGAAGAGCGGTTACAGAGGACAAATACCTTAAAGGTAACTTCCAGATGGAAATTTATTGAGGTGAGTGTGTCTTCGCTGATTGATGAATCTGATCTGAAAACCAACCATGATGCGATTCAATGTATTGAGTTGCATAATTTTGAAGATAGTGATTGCTAACTCCAATATGTTGATGAATCAATTAACCCCATCATGTCAGACCATTTCAAAAAAATCTAATAATCTGTTGTAATTAAACCGTTTAATGATCAAAATTCAAGTGGTTTATTGCATTTGGTCTAACTTTTCCAAAAAAAAATTTAGTCTACACCAATATTGTCGAATACCAATGTCTAATAACCATTTTAGTTAACATCAATTTATCTAATAACCAGAATGTCTTGGTCTAATGCACGTCTAGTCTAATGCCCATTTTGTCTTCTACCATTTGTCTAATAACCACAAACCCATTTGGTCTAATTCCTATTTGGGCAATTATCCATCTAGTCTATACATTTGTCTAACACCCAATTGGTCTAATAGCCATTGGTCTAATATCCATCTGGTCTAATATCCATTGGATCTATATTACCCATTTGGTCTAATATCCATTTGGTATATATCCATTTGGTCTAATATCCACTTGGTTTACATGTCCACCTGGTCTAATATCTATGCGTCTAATAATACCCATTTGTTCTAATATCCATTTGGATGTTAACCCAAAATAATTGAGCTTAATGTAGACCAAAGTCTGACGGAAGTATAAAATATCTACATGTCTTGATTGGAAGTCTTTTTAATTTATCTCCGAAATCTCTATTTTCAGTGGCATTATCATTTAGTCCAAGAGAAGACGGCATGGCTAAAAATCTACGCGATGATCTTAAAGGTGGAGAAATTGTTCTTGATCTGAGACGTGATTCGCCGCTGTCAGTCTCCCAGCAGTATGACGACACCAGTAGAACGCCCTCACCGTCGGTTGACGCTTCTCCAACCCGTTCCAAACGGTAAGCTTTAATGTAAGCTTTGAAAATATAGTTTACAGAATTGGGATAAAATAGTCTCCATTTTAAAACCACTATCAGTGATTTGCGCGACCAGAAAATCGAAAAAAATCATCAAAAAGCAGATTTTTGCATGTTTGTAAGAAGTTTAGGTATCCTAACATACCTCCTAATTTCAAGGACCAAGAGCAACCTAATAAGGGAAAATCGGAATATTAGTCATTACTGTCCGTACGGTTGCATTCAATCGAGATTCCTATATTTGGACACTGCTGTTTATTCCCTTTTTTCATCAATTTCGCTGGAAAAATAATTTATGACGATTCTACAGACTTATTCTTCACTTTTATGCCATTATTAAGAAAGTTTGAAAATTAAATGAACATTCAGGGAGAAACCTGTGAAAATATCGAAACGCTACTAAGGTTCACTTACTAGAAGTAGGAAAGCACTGGAAAACCACAGGTTGCCTGTTCAACTAAACCCTTATTAACAGGCTTGAACTCTTCTCTGAACATCCGTTTGCATCAGTACTGCGCAAAATTCCTAACAAAACGGGAGTGAAAATATCTAAAACCGCTAAATGATCAAACCGTGAATTTTCAGAGTTGCATTTCTTTTCAATTGATTTCAATGAGAAATATGTTAGCCTATTAACTTTAATCCAAAAACGCAGAACAATAAGGTTGCACCCATTTCTACAGAGTGTTTGTCATCCAAGGTCTTTCTTTGTCAAAACTGCACATGAGTCAGGCAACTGGTATTTCCACTGCCCATCCACTATATCTCTTAAATCCCTACATGCCATTTTTGGCCACTTTTCAAGAGGCAGACCCCTGCCTTGTATTTATGGGGAAAGTGCTCCTAGATCTAACAACACAAATACCGCTACCTTCCTTTTTGCGGTGATCGTCATGTTGCTAGTCATTTTACTCTATAATAGGCACGTAAGGGATATACTAGAATTATTAAATATTTGTATTACTTCTGTAACCCCGATGACGTTGTGAACAGCTATGGTAAAAAGTCGTGAGCAGAAAATTACAAGGTTCTACCAGGTACTGACATTTTGGTGATTTCAAGATATGGACGTTTTAAGTTCGCAAAAAAAAAAAGATTTGGGAGATTTAAACAAATTTGAAAACGTAAAGAATTTATATATCATTTTAAAGCTTAACAAATGTAAATTTAAAAAAAATATATATTTATCTTGTAAAAACCGAAAATGTCACTTAGAACCTTGTAAATCAATCGGTAATTTGATTTTCCGTGTATTAATGTGACCAAAGGTATTCAGATCTATCCAAAATCATTGTAAACGTTAGGCGGGTGATAAAGTTGAAAAATTATGATCATTATCGACGTCTTTTCAACCTTTGTCTTACTTGGTACCCTTTGCAGAGTTTTGCCTAAATAAATCTGGTAATTGCATTTATTTTGAAAATAAATTCACCATGCTTAATGCTTCTTAATTGGCTGAGAAGATCACAACGTGTAATTATATTATAATTGACTTGGCATAGAGCTCACGACATTTAACAGGTAGCCTAACTCTTCAATTGTAAAACAAATGGGAACGATTTTGAAATGTTTGAAACGACGATAATAGCTTTTCAATTTTGAAGCCCGTTTTTGTCAAACGCTTTTGGATAGATTAAACATTAAACCAAAAAAGAAATAAATAAAGGTTTTGCGGTCAGCTTTCAGATTGTATGTCTAAGTTTTGTTCAACAATTTAAGACACTAGTATGTATTTTGTAACATCTGTGACTATCACGCGTTATTTACTTGCTATAGATCCCAGGAACTGGAGTCGGGATGATGTTAGTCGATGGCTGCAGTGGGCAACTAGATTCTACCAACTGGATTCTATCGACCTGTCGAAATTTGCCATGAATGGTAAGGGAGTTTGCCTTATGACGCGGCAAGGTTTTCTTGAGAGAGCGCCGACTTCTGGAGATGTTCTCTTCGGGGATTTTCAAAGGCGCCTTGCGATATCTATCCTTCAGAACCGCAGGAATATTACTCCAAATGGGGTTCACTTGATGAGTCCCTCCTCGTTATCATCTTGAAGTCGACATCCTCTAAGGTTGTCCCAAATTGGACTGAATGAGGGCTTCGTCAGTACTGGTTTTACTATAACGGAGGACCTTTTTGTATATTTTGTAAAATGAATTTAATAGTGAACCCAAGAATCATGCTTTAATTAAAGCATCATCATCACTCAGATCTCGGGTTTCAGGAATACACGGTTATGATGCACAATGTTTCGGTACAGAATTCTAAAGTAAGAATCGAATCATTACTAGAAATATATGATGAGCAAAGGCCTGATTTTGTGGGTTTTCGGGCCATCTGATGTGGACGTTGAAGAGATCTTTGACACCAGGAAAAGGTTAAATCACTTTTCACCTATGTCAAATTAAAAGCATATTTGAAATATAGTGCGCCCTCTAGATTTTTCAAAATTGATATTTTTGCACGGTTATAAGCTTTTTATATACATTAGCCCTCACCTGAAATGATTAAGCACAAATCAGCGCGCTTTAGGTAAACAAAACGATTTTATATTTAATGTCGCCGACGACATTAATTCAGCAGACGACGTGGAAACAACACACCAGTGTTGATTTTCACGGTATGCACCTTGTTTGACCGGTCTGTGACCTTTGTGGTTTTAATATCAATGTGTACGAGTCTATGATATGTAATAGACACATTTGTTTATTAAAGTTACGGCAAACTTAAAAGTTAACCCAGAATTTACCTGGATTTCTTTAGCCTCTTATTAATGTCCCTCTCTGCTTTAGGGTATGATTTTTTCATGTGCAAAATATATCTCTATTCTTCCAATGGCCTAGAGTAAATTGCGAGTAAATTGAAGAAATTTCATATTTTCTGAAAATGTGCCAGTGCCGCTTTAAATATACAACAAACACTTGTGTAATTCATGGTTAGAATGATACAATATCTTTATGGCGATTGATTTAAGTGTAGAAGTTTTGATCTCGCACTCATCAACAGATATCCACATCACACTATTTCCCATTCTTACCATGCACATTCGACTACAATGTTAAATATTTAAATCATTATTGATTTGGACCATTTTTCACCCGCAAAAGTACACATGGGATTTCTTTATGAATAATTCGCCATCGAAGTGGTTACATAACTCCCGGGCATAACTCCCTGGTTACTGGATCAGATCACGCACCTTTTGGAATGTTATTGCAGGCCGTAGACTTTGTGTAGTGATCATTTCGATCATGCTGCAGGACTCAAAAGCGTGATCCAGTTGACATAGTAACAACCGGATTACACGTAACACTTCGCTAGCAAATAGACACAAAATGTATGTTTACAAACTTTCTGGCAGGCAGAAAATGCACTGTGGTGGTGATTTTTAAATCCAAATTGATTTTCGTAAAATTGTTTTAATCATGTTTACACTACAAAAGTTTATTGCTGTTGCTTATGCACAATAGAACTTTAAGGCTAGTTGTAGAATTCTAAAATTTGACACTTACCATGACAACAGCAAGTTACATCTATTTTTTACATAAAATTTACTTCAAATTGGGTTTCTAATGGGATTTTTTTATGAAGAATAGACACAAAATTTATGTTTACAAACTTTCTGGCAGGCAGAAAATGCACTGTGGTGGTGATTTTTAAATCCAAATTGATTTTTGTAAAATTGTTTTAATCATGTTTGCACTACAAAAGTTTATTTTACAATAGCTGTTGCTTATGCACAATAGAACTTTACGACTAGTTGTATAATTCTAAAATTGGACATTTACCATGACAACAGCAAGTTACATCCATTTTTTACATAAAATTGACTTGAAATTGGGTGTAAATTGCTGTTGCCATGGTATCTGCCAAATTTGAATAGACCTATTCCACCCACAACTGCACCTAAATTTAATTTAAATTTCAATTGTAAAACAAATGCAATGAAAAAAAATTACTAAAACCGTGCTAAAACCTGTGGTGTCATAGGTCATAGGTTAAAAATCGCAGGTCACAGAAAGATGCTGGGATTGACATTTGTAATCCTAATATCCATCTTGATTGGTTGACTTACTTTTAATATTAATTAAATCGTTTTTATAAAGAAAATACTCATGCAAAAATACCTTTTCTGGGTGATAAATGGCCAAATCAATAAAAGGTCAATATTTGACATTATAAGCAAATATGGTTATGGATGAAAATGGGAAGTGGGTATCTGGTTATGGTCGGGGATGTGGGTTTTTGGTATTTTTGAAGTTATCCATGACATATCCAAGCAAACAAAATTCACTGTCAGATAAGTAGTGTTCCATAGACAAATTTCTGTACGTTTAAGACATTTTGTCATATTTTCTTAAACAAATGAAAAAAAGAAAAGAAAAGAAAACCAGGTTAACCTTTTCTCTGGGGTCTGAGATTACATTAACATCCACGTCTACAAGATGGCACCCAGATTTTATTTTACAGACTTTAAGAAACATTTTGGTATCACATTACCCGCAACACCATATCAGTTGGGACGGGATTGCTCTCATTATGTATCGATAACCGCTGCAGCACGCTGCTAAATGAATTGCTCCGCATGCACTTGATATGTTCCACGAATTTGTCAACTTCTCGCCCACCATAAGCCTGAAATCAAGCACGCAGGAATTTATTTTAGTATTATGTTTTAAATATGGTGACCAAAATGTTATAATTGACAGAAAAGAACTGACTTTGAATTAAATTCCTTGGATTAAACAGATTAGTTCGCATCATCATGGTAAGGAGCGAAGATCAGAACGAAGTCCGTAAAGACGGCATCGATGTGCACCGGTTGGTATGCGTGTTTATTTCATCAATGCCGTCAGTAACCGATATTTGAAACCAGTTACGTCACCGAGGATGGATTATGGGTAAGGTATGAGGACAGAAGCCATGGCGGGGGTTGGGGGAGGCAGTATCTCCCTGAAAAGTAGTGTTCCTGCTTTAAAAAATAATATGAGATGCTGCCATTATGTGAAGAATTAACAAGTGACAGTGACTCCAGACAGAAGATCTGTTTCTCACGGAAGATGATTTGCAAAGGTTTCCCCAGGGATCTCACGAGCCGGTATTTAGAGCAATGTCAGAAACTAATCTGGTCATATCAGTGGAAATTTTTATCTAACGGAAACGCGATACTTTGATATCCGCACGGTACTCCCTGTGCTCCAGCTGAACATTAGATCTGCATGTAAAAATCGTATCTCCTGCACATACCCCCTAAACATTGTATATATATACTATTCTTATTGTAAATATGTATTATAATGTAAATATTTGAAGATTGTATAAATGTACATTCATGTAAAATATAACTACGTACCACAAGGTCACACGATTTCGATTCAAATGTCTCAATTGAGGACGCTTATGTATATATTTGTGCTTATCCATAAATAATACTCCAATGGTTTAAGACATCATTGTTTCCACACCTTAGCTTTTCGCATTTGCATTTCCCGTCAGGATATCTTGTCTTTCTAACTTTGCGACATTTCAAGTGAATATCCATGCTACTCCAAGATTAAGGTGATCTGAATCAAAATCGTTGTGACATTAATGGTCGTAGAAGAATTAATACATTCCAATTTAATCTTAAGTAAACGTGTTTAAAATTCAACGTTTTAATTCGGTAACCCTTTCCTGCAAAAAAATCCATTCCCTTTAAACTCGTCAGCTATTGCATATTATATACGTTGTATGGCATCCAACATTTACGAAAATATATATAAATTGAAAACATTGATTTTTAAACACGAATATTTTGTATAGGTGATCCTTTGATCAATATAAGGATGAGCAAACAAAAAAAAATCTAAAAAATATTTCAAAAAAATCATAAAAATAATAACAAAAAGAAAAAAAATGTGGTAAATTCAAAGAGAGAAATTGAAACCTCTTGTAAAAGAATAGGTTGACTCCATTAGTTATCTTGAGCCCACAGCAGCCAACAACGTCCTGCTGAGCTATTGTTATGACTGCCATTGTTCAAATAGAGTTTCTTCAACAGACGTATGTGGAAATTTTATATCTGGGTTTAATAATAATGTTTTAGAACAAAAATATGTGACCGGTTAGAAGTTTTTCTGCTTAACGGTTTCAGGTGGTATAAAAGGTACCATTTTAGACCAAAACATTTCTACACGGTCTTCGATTTTTCTTGGGAAATCCGAAGTAAATATCCGTGTTGGTGTAATCCATGCACAGCGGGACGTTGCCGGCTGCTGTGTCTTGAGCCATGATTATTATGGATTGCTTACTTACTTAAATGATTGACATCTGTTGTAGCTAACATAGAATGTAACATGTTACAAAATAGTTCAGGGCACAGAACAGCCATAACACACTTGCACCTGAAAAAGAAAGACTAGAAACAATTCATTATTGGCCGTGACATTATTGGCATGATTACTGATTATATCATGATGTATAGGTCATCAATAGGATTAACCAGTATATTGTCACTGTTGACAGGTGTGATGCTAAATCCTCCTATTCATATCATTAAGGGTGGTTTCAATACTCAACCGCCGCTTGACAGTCGCTTCATGGCGGCTGAGACGTGTTTAGAACAATAGAATGGTTCCTCACCAGGATCGTTCGTTCGTGCGTGCAAGTCCACAATCACAGTGGAAGATCCGTCTTTAACCAGCTGATAGTTTCATCATCCAGGTTGATCAGGCCTGGAATTCCTCTTGGGGACTTGTAGACCTCACAGTCATCTATTATGTGGCTGAAAACCAGGATGAAAACCGGACACAACCGGACAGAAACTAGTGAGAAACAGGTGTTTGAGTTTTGAAGCCATCCCTAATGAAATAATAATCAATATAATGATATCATGCTATGTACAACTCTTTCTGACTTTTGGGGATTGAGAATTATTAACTGCTGCTGGCTATTTCTGGATATTTTGCCCCAAATTTGAGTGAGTTTGCCAAATTGTTACCGTTTTGTGTTAGATACAATAGAGGCCTAACATTCAGGGTAATATGTAATGCTCTCTTTGTGGCCTTTTTAACTTATATTGGTAAAATGTTGTTTGAAAACGTGAATGACGATATACTCTGTTTTACCCCGTCGTAGCAGTGGGGAATCGCGGAATTAAGACTCACACGTAGCAATTACGCGTGCGTTTTGCGTTGCCGTCTTTGTCCGCACTTGTAATTACGCCCGCACATGGGTGCGGCACCAGCGCCTGCGCGTCACTCCACTGCCATGACGAGGTGAAACCAAAGAGTCTGTTGAGCAAATTCTTAGTCGAAGGAAGAGTAAACCTTGCACTCTGCAATGTCGGAGTGCCGAATCGTTGGCTACTATTTCAATTAGACATGAAGTTAATAATAATAATGCCGACATTTGCATACCGCCTTTTCTGAAGGATTCAAAGCGCTGTTGCCTATTATTATTATTACGCTGCCATCAGAAAATCGTCACAATCATTTCGCTTCATCTAGGCCGACAGCTGGCCAAGCGCACATCCGTATCAACACTTAGTAATCGTAATTGTAATATTCCCCATTACAGTTCCCCAGTTTCGCTTGGGTCAACGAGGCAATTGAGAATAAGTATCTTGTCCAGGGACACAAACACCTTGACTGCAGCGGGCTCGAACTTACGATTTACAGTGGTTTTATAATCATGAGTTTTGCGCTTTAGCTGTTGCACCACACGTGCTCTCAAAGTTGGCCGCAAAGACAAATTAAAAACGGGTTTGGGGTTTGCTCCATGATGAAATGTTATCTAACGATTAGGCACTTCACAACACAACAAAATTTTCTCAACTGGACTAACGTACAATACATCCTTCATTAAAAACTTTTAATAACATGAAAAAAAAATATTATGAAGTATGATTTTAGACCTTTTACAAATCCGTAAAATTTCGGTAATTTACTGACAGTTACAGTATGCATCCAGAGTGCCAATAAATTACTGTAAATTTATAATAAAATCATGTTTAATAATATTTTTGGTGTTATTCTACCATCGTTTACTACAAAGTATTGTTTTGACCTTGTTCAGTGCATATTTTATGCTGAAAATATTCTGTAATGTCTATTTCACGTTTAAAATAAAGAAATGCCTGAGAAAATATGAAATTTTTCCGTCAGTCTTGTAAGTTTACAGTGATTTCTTACAGTGTATGAAATTCTCTTTTACTAATTTCCATTAATTTAAATGCTAAGTTACAGTAGTTGTACATTACCGGACCGTATGTTGAATGTTGGCTACTATACGCCCGACTAGAAACAGGACATCTTCACTTTGGCATTATTCATATGGAAGAAACCAATGACACAAGCTAAATGACATTGTCAACCAATTTGCCTTTGCACAGGTTTGTCATCAGAAACAAGTGAATTGGTTTGAATGTGGGATTTTGGGCGGAGCATGTTATTCAACTAAATATGATTCCCAAATGTTAAAATACTCCATTAATTAGCTTTATCGATCACGGATATTTAAAAACAAACAAAAAAAAAAAGTCAAATTTTCTGCTACGCTTAAACTGCTCACAGATGATTCTTCACAGCAGAGGCCCCTGACTGTAAAATGACGCGCTTTGTCACCCCTTCCAATTATTTAAAATCCAAGATCCTTTACTTACTGCGCTCTCTGCCCTCCCCTTGGCGCCTCTAAGACGGATGAGTGCTCGTATGTGGACTTTTGTTTTTCTGGTGAAATTTATTTTTGCTCTATTGATCTTTCAAAATTGTTATTACACCTAGGGACTACCACAACTTTGCCAAACTTCGAACGCAATAACCGCTGCCTTTGCAAGCATCCGACAGACAAGAATGGCTCGAAGTTGATTATTGAAATGGAAAAGAGAGCGCAAGCCTCCATCTGACATGTCTTAGAGGCAGCCAAGTGGAGGGTAGGGCTGCGCAGTAAAGAAGGATGAGTTAAGATCTTGGGATTTTTAATAATTGAAACTAACCTTTTCAATAGCCGTACTGAGCTTTGTCGTAAGAACAAAAGAAAACCATAAACAAAAGAATGTGCTTGGAGAATGTGCGTTGTTTAAAGACAACCAAAATAGTAACAATCCCTGGATAAAATGAAAAAGTAGTACAAATTTTCAATCGCCCATAACTCGGTCAATGCGTCTTTTTGGATTTTCTTTTTCCGATGTCGGAACCCTAACGAAATGCACTTTTCAGATGTGTATTATAGTCGATTCGCGTTGATACGTTCGTCCCCTTGGAGTTTTGGACCTATTCAATTAAGTCGGAGAGGGATCATAATGAAAAAAATCAAATGCACGTGCCACACCGGATTATCTTGGAGGACACTCCGGTCATATAAATTACTCACCTGCCACTAAATACAATTTCATTCATGCATGGAAACGCACAATAGTGTATTTCAGGCCTTAACATTCCTCACAATAACATGATTAACAGAAGTCCCTGTGTCTCATTGAATTTTCACCTCCGCAAGAATGGTACGGGGTCACATATCAGATGAATCGAGTATAATATGTATGGTTTACCTTTTTCTCTTCGTGAAATAGAGAGCGCTTGAGTGTTCTCTCCTTTGAGACAACAGGTAACTTGAAAAAGATTGCAAAACTTTTTTTTTTCTTTTAAAGGAACTGCAGTAAAATACTTTCCGAGTAGCAGAAATTTGTTTGAGTTTGTGAACTCTCTAGCAATGCAATCAATGACAAGAGCAACATTTCTATGCACCAAAGAAGCCAAATTATTATGTACAAATTGACTTTGGAGGCCACAGAATGTTGTTACTGATTTTGTTGTCAAACTAGTGTTTTAGGAACTAATTCTTGTCGTGGAGTGAGGTATGATATTTTGAGAAACTCAAGAAGCATACAAACTAAATTTGGGGCAACATTTGAGCTTCAGGAGCCACAAATGCCCGCATATTCTAGAAAAGTTGGAATTTAGAATGAAAAGTGAAAGGTTTATAGGAAAAGAGTTAGTGCTGCAGCACCAACCAGTTTAGGAGAGTGGTACCGGAGCCTTAATAGGCCTAATAACATTTGTAATCATAGCTAAAATTGACGCGTAGTGATGTGGAGTTCATGAAAACAGGTGATGACAAAATAAAAGGAGAGTTAATTCTGATAAATGTGTGGTTATGTGCGTTACATTAATAAAGCACAACCAAATAAACTATAGCAATGTCGATTGGATATGACGGGTGCAAAAACAACGCAAATTCCTGAAGACCGTCATCATAAATAGGCCTACTGATCATCTTGTAAATATTTACATCGAAAGCTTGCGATATTGGACCAAGATTTACATCACTACAAATGTGAAAATATCTCAGGTATTCAAAGGCCGTTTTAAAAATTATCTCTGTTATAATTTGCCGAATTTTGTGTGTATATATGTGTACATGTATGTTCGGAAAAGGCTCCGTCAGTTTTGCTTCAAAGAGCGCTACATTCACATGAAAGGTGCGTGAGGATACCGGACGGGTTCTAAACTATATTCCAGGCTGGTATAATCAGTGAAAACGTGGTCGGTAAAAGGTAATCTACCCATTTGCTTCATGCATCGTGCATAAACAGCGATAAGCCTAAAAATATCTAGTTCATCGAATCGATAAACCAGGTGTGGCAGGAAATGCAATCCCCGCCCCGGACTGCAACGATGAAGAATATGGCACTCGATTTAGTTGACTCTTCAAGCAACATCAGTGTAATGCTTTATAGACCCTCCCAGGGTCTGTGGTATAAACGACTGGTAATGGAGACTAATAATATCCCTCTGAGTCAACCCAATCCACAATGGTATTTTGAATTTTGTTAATCAGTGGACAAGTTGGTTCGTTTGAGGGCGTATGGGCGGCCATGGGTCAAAAAGGTGGCAACGTAGTGTTAAAAGGACCGATGCCCAAGGGTGCAGGAGGCCACTGCCACAGCCTGATTTTTTTAGGATTTTAGTTTTTTTATTTGTTTTGTATAATACTGTGTCCTGAATTCGAAGACAGAGCCGAGACTGTCAGACAGTCTAAATGCTTTATTGCTTTGTCGTCTATGGAGTCCGGACAATGGCTCCAGGGGGATTATCTCCTTTTACATCGGTTTATGGTTTTCGGTTCGATAAACTAGGCATACCAATTTAATACCAACTTATAAAACAGTTATCAACCGATATTGGTATTTATCCTTTTTTTAATTGGCAAACTGGGTTACATCGATGATTAATCGAAATTTTTGGACACAAAGACACGTATTGAACACAAAGACACATATCAGGCGCAAATACGACAACTGAACAGATTCGACACAACAGTTGTTAAACAGGCCTGAAAAACTCTAGAGGGGGATATACTCTGTACGATAAACATCAATCGGTGACGGCCAAGAAATCCCAAATTTCGACGTCGTCAATTCTCCATAGATAAGAAGCTAAGGTGAGATTTCTGTGGCAATTCTCAATCACAGATTTCTATTATAACACTAGACGGCAAACGCCAGCTCAAAAGCCGTAACCATCTTTTGCCGCACTGCGTACTTATTTCCATAGCGTGGCGTACCAATTTATTCATATATTCCCTGATTTCCATAACCTGGTGTACCAATTTATTCATATATTCACGCATTTGCATAGAACGATGTACCGTTTCCAAGCCAAAAGGTTACCGCGCATGCGAGTTTCGAATGGATGACCGTATTGAATATTTATTTTTTCAAAACACGGTTACGATGGCTGCCTATTCTTCAACACGGGCGTACGGCATCTCCTTTATTAATATCTATCAGGGGGGGGGCCGGCCAAGATAAAAAAAAAAAAAAAAAAAAAACGAAAACTTAACAAATATTCTAAAGTCGAAAATATGTTTAATATCAATATTTTTCCACTCAAAATCCGTTGGAGTTGAAGAATCAACTCCAGTGTAAGTATTTTTTTGTATGAATAACGGTACAATCGGGATCCATTTTGAACGAGGCATGTTTGACCTCATGTTCAATCGCAGGGTCACCGCTATTTATAGCTGCCGACCATGTACCAGGCCCGGTACCAGGTAGCCTATGCACCACCGTGGAATGATTCGTTGACCTGCATGTAGCAATCCTCTCTCATGTCCGGTCTTTAAAAACGATTTGATGATAGTTTTGCAGCACATTATTATGCACCACCGACTAAAGCAAGGCAATTTAGATCGGTCGCGGCACTACGGGAATTCCCACTCGCCACTCACTGAAAAAAAAAAAAAAAAAAAAATGAGGATACCGGACGGGTTCTAAACTATATTCCAGGCTGGTATAATCAGTGAAAACGTGGTCGGTAAAAGGTAATCTACCCATTTGCTTCATGCATCGTGCATAAACAGCGATAAGCCTAAAAATATCTAGTTCATCGAATCGATAAACCAGGTGTGGCAGGAAATGCAATCCCCGCCCCGGACTGCAACGATGAAGAATATGGCACTCGATTTAGTTGACTCTTCAAGCAACATCAGTGTAATGCTTTATAGACCCTCCCAGGGTCTGTGGTATAAACGACTGGTAATGGAGACTAATATCCCTCTGAGTCAACCCAATCCACAATGGTATTTTGAATTTTGTTAATCAGTGGACAAGTTGGTTCGTTTGAGGGCGTATGGGCGGCCATGGGTCAAAAAGGTGGCAACGTAGTATTAAAAGGACCGATGCCCAAGGGTGCAGGAGGGCACAGCCTGATTTTTTTAGGATTTTATTTTTTTTTATTTGTTTTGTATAATACTGTGTCCTGAATTCGAAGACAGAGCCGAGACTGTGGGACAGTCTAAATGCTTTATTGCTTTGTCGTCTATGGAGTCCGGACAATGGCTCCAGGGGGATTATCTCCTTTTACATCGGTTTTTGGTTTTCAGTTCGATAAACTAGGCATACCAATTGAATACCAACTTATAAAACAGTTATCAACCGATATTGGTATTTATCCTTTTTTTAATTGGCAAACTGGGTTACATCGATGATTAATCGAAATTTTTGGACACAAAGACACATATTGAACACAAAGACACATATCAGGCGCAAATACGACAACTGAACAGATTCGACACAACAGTTGTTAAACAGGCCTGAAAAACTCTAGATGGGGATATACTCTGTACGATAAACATCAATCGGTGGCGGCCAAGAAATCCCAAATTTCGACGTCGTCAATTCTCGCAATTCTCCATAGATAAGAAGCTAAGGTGAGATTTCTGTGGCAATTCTCAATCAAGGATTTCTATTATAGCACTAGACGGCAAACGCCAGCTCAAAAGCCGTAACCATCTTTTGCCGCACTTATTTCCATAGCGTGGCGTACCAATTTATTCATATATTCCCTGATTTCCATAACCTGGTGTACCAATTTATTCATATATTCACGCATTTGCATAGAACGATGTACCGTTTCCAAGCCAAAAGGTTACCGCGCATGCGAGTGCGCGTGCGAGTTTCGAATGGATGACCGTATTGAATATTTATTTTTTCAAAACACGGTTACCATGGTTACGATGGCTACCTATTCTTCAACACGGGCGTACGGCATCTCCTTTATTAATATCTATGTTCTCAATACGGTGTGCATCATGGGAAAAAGTCGACATTCAGAGCCCTCGTAACACAAATATTACGAGGGTTGTCGAGTGCCAAATTGTGTAAGCACGTATTTCAATACGGAATAAATCGCAATCTCATCATAGTGCGCAGTTCACACTCCATAGAAAAACGTTTTACACAATTTGGCACTCGCCAGTGGTGTTACACATAGGCTTTGGTACATGATACAATGTTGGCCTTTTACTTATTTCCTTCACTAAAATTAAAACAATATTATTTTATCCAGGAAGAGCTATGTCCCCACATGAAAAAAGTGCACATTATTTAGAAAAATGAATAAAATGTCAACTCAATTTATTTCTAGAATATCAGTGACCAATGGGTATACATAACCTCAAGATGCTCAAGCGAACAATGGAGCTAATGATATTCAATAATCGGCCCGGAACACACTTCACATTCTTTTACATTTGGTCCATTGTTATTGTTCAAACAGTTGAACAGATTTCGAATGTTATGTCCTTCTAGCATTAGCGTAAATTCCCTCCTCGTTCGAGATAAAAGACATTTTGAGATTCTACTGGTATTCAATTAACTTTGACCAGATTTTTTTTTCGTAAAAAACATGTAAAGGGACAAAATTCATTAAAAAGAAAAGCCCATGGCAAAGGCTGTGCATAACCTAAATCCTCAAGTTATTGTCTTTAAACCCTATTCAATTTACCAAGAAAGGCATGTACCAGGCCCGGTACCAGGTAGCCTATGCACCACCGTGGAATGATTCGTTGACCTGCATGTAGCAATCCTCTCTCATGTCCGGTCTTTAAAAACGATTTGATGATAGTTTTGCAGCACATTATTATGCACCACCGACTAAAGCAAGGCAATTTAGATCGGTCGCGGCACTACGGGAATTCCCACTCGCCACTCACTGAAAAAAAAAAAAAAAAAAAAATGAGGATACCGGACGGGTTCTAAACTATATTCCAGGCTGGTATAATCAGTGAAAACGTGGTCGGTAAAAGGTAATCTACCCATTTGCTTCATGCATCGTGCATAAACAGCGATAAGCCTAAAAATATCTAGTTCATCGAATCGATAAACCAGGTGTGGCAGGAAATGCAATCCCCGCCCCGGACTGCAACGATGAAGAATATGGCACTCGATTTAGTTGACTCTTCAAGCAACATCAGTGTAATGCTTTATAGACCCTCCCAGGGTCTGTGGTATAAACGACTGGTAATGGAGACTAATATCCCTCTGAGTCAACCCAATCCACAATGGTATTTTGAATTTTGTTAATCAGTGGACAAGTTGGTTCGTTTGAGGGCGTATGGGCGGCCATGGGTCAAAAAGGTGGCAACGTAGTATTAAAAGGACCGATGCCCAAGGGTGCAGGAGGGCACAGCCTGATTTTTTTAGGATTTTATTTTTTTTTATTTGTTTTGTATAATACTGTGTCCTGAATTCGAAGACAGAGCCGAGACTGTGGGACAGTCTAAATGCTTTATTGCTTTGTCGTCTATGGAGTCCGGACAATGGCTCCAGGGGGATTATCTCCTTTTACATCGGTTTTTGGTTTTCAGTTCGATAAACTAGGCATACCAATTGAATACCAACTTATAAAACAGTTATCAACCGATATTGGTATTTATCCTTTTTTTAATTGGCAAACTGGGTTACATCGATGATTAATCGAAATTTTTGGACACAAAGACACATATTGAACACAAAGACACATATCAGGCGCAAATACGACAACTGAACAGATTCGACACAACAGTTGTTAAACAGGCCTGAAAAACTCTAGATGGGGATATACTCTGTACGATAAACATCAATCGGTGGCGGCCAAGAAATCCCAAATTTCGACGTCGTCAATTCTCGCAATTCTCCATAGATAAGAAGCTAAGGTGAGATTTCTGTGGCAATTCTCAATCAAGGATTTCTATTATAGCACTAGACGGCAAACGCCAGCTCAAAAGCCGTAACCATCTTTTGCCGCACTTATTTCCATAGCGTGGCGTACCAATTTATTCATATATTCCCTGATTTCCATAACCTGGTGTACCAATTTATTCATATATTCACGCATTTGCATAGAACGATGTACCGTTTCCAAGCCAAAAGGTTACCGCGCATGCGAGTGCGCGTGCGAGTTTCGAATGGATGACCGTATTGAATATTTATTTTTTCAAAACACGGTTACCATGGTTACGATGGCTACCTATTCTTCAACACGGGCGTACGGCATCTCCTTTATTAATATCTATGTTCTCAATACGGTGTGCATCATGGGAAAAAGTCGACATTCAGAGCCCTCGTAACACAAATATTACGAGGGTTGTCGAGTGCCAAATTGTGTAAGCACGTATTTCAATACGGAATAAATCGCAATCTCATCATAGTGCGCAGTTCACACTCCATAGAAAAACGTTTTACACAATTTGGCACTCGCCAGTGGTGTTACACATAGGCTTTGGTACATGATACAATGTTGGCCTTTTACTTATTTCCTTCACTAAAATTAAAACAATATTATTTTATCCAGGAAGAGCTATGTCCCCACATGAAAAAAGTGCACATTATTTAGAAAAATGAATAAAATGTCAACTCAATTTATTTCTAGAATATCAGTGACCAATGGGTATACATAACCTCAAGATGCTCAAGCGAACAATGGAGCTAATGATATTCAATAATCGGCCCGGAACACACTTCACATTCTTTTACATTTGGTCCATTGTTATTGTTCAAACAGTTGAACAGATTTCGAATGTTATGTCCTTCTAGCATTAGCGTAAATTCCCTCCTCGTTCGAGATAAAAGACATTTTGAGATTCTACTGGTATTCAATTAACTTTGACCAGATTTTTTTTTCGTAAAAAACATGTAAAGGGACAAAATTCATTAAAAAGAAAAGCCCATGGCAAAGGCTGTGCATAACCTAAATCCTCAAGTTATTGTCTTTAAACCCTATTCAATTTACCAAGAAAGGCATGAGCGAGGTGAGTAGGTTGCCCCTTATGTTATAAACAGATACTAGAGTTTAATACGGGGAAGTTATAACACCTGAAATAGCTTGTGATCAGTGTGGGCAGTAACAA
Source organism: Ophioderma brevispina (assembly GCA_023653785.1). NCBI lineage: Eukaryota > Metazoa > Echinodermata > Ophiuroidea > Amphilepidida > Ophiodermatidae > Ophioderma > Ophioderma brevispina. The sequence goes on along the minus strand of JAMKCH010038552.1, from coordinate 25,084 downwards.
TAGACTTGCATACCCTGTTGGGAAAAAGCTCCGCAGTGTTTTAAGTTGTTTGTTGAATATCATTAGCTCTTTTGTTCGCTTGAGTTTGCGTGCACATATATTGGTCACTGACATTCTGGAAGTAAATTGTGTTGACATTTTATTCATTTTTCTAAATAATGTGCACTCTTTTCATTTGGGGATACAGCTTTTCCTGGTTTACATGATATTTTTAAATTTTTAGTGAAGGAAGTAAGTTATCCCCAGTGTTGTAGCACGGAAAGATGGTTAAATCGCAAACGTATCATGGCCTAACAGTATAACGTAACTTATCACTTAGTTTGTCAATATAATGGTCTATAGCGAGCGGATGCACACTAAATTTACAATGCATAAACCCTTTTCTTTCTATCGATCTCACGATGTCTTTGGTTGAGCTGTTTTGAGCTATTTTTTCATGACGCAATGCACAGATATTTGTTCCTCTTAACGACTAAATTCGTTCAATTAATCTTGACCGTGTATTTCATGATTTTCAAAAAGATGAGCAAAATAATCTGAAAGAAGTGGTTGGCAGACTGGACTAAATCCGGTGCAGAAACAGAAACTTAACTTAACGTAAACTAGCGCATAACCTTTATTCTATTCAATTTACCGCGTTGTTACCATAGGTCGCTAGATCCCCGTTTGTATCTTCTAAAAAAATGGTGAAAATGGAATAGAAATGAGGTCCAGCAATAAGATGGATCTTGGTTTCTGCACAAAGATGGTAGGTCACAGTTAGCAAGCAACATATCTTACCAGGCGTTTGTTCACATTATTTTTTTTAAATAAATGTGAAATATCAGTGCAAAAAGTATTTTTAAATCACAGTAAAACCTCAGTCAAAGTTATGAGACCAGCCAATCTAAACTGGGCGGTGATAACACCTGAAAATCTTTTCACTGATGGACAGTAACAATGGCTCGCAGTTCAAAGAAGAAAGGGGAATATGAAGTGCTTTGTCCGCGCATACCCGGTGGCATTTACTTAGCAATAGGCGCCATTATTTGTAAGAGTAAATGTGTAGTCCTTGATCAACTTATAGTCAGAAAAGAAATGAGATGGCATTTATTCATAAAACTTATTCATGAAAATGTGCAACTTTAACAAGAAATTATTGCATACCCAATAAATGGTAATTATAATATTTATTAGTATGTTATAATGAAAAAAATGTTTACTTCGGTACGTATGTTCTCAAATGAACAATTTTCCTTTGATCCATGGCCACTTCGGAGGTCGTGAGAGACCAAGGACAATGGTTCTCACATCGATAGTCTTGGCTACCACAACGGTATGAATATCGGAAGTTTTTGTCACCTGGACCCATCTGACACACTTTTTTTTTTTCTTCTGACACACTTATGCAATCGGCAAAACTTCACGGAATTAAAAGCACATGTTTATTAAGTTAATCAGTTCAGAATTCATAAGTGTGTCAGAGGGTCAGGTACGGGAAAACTCCCAAAATATCAAACAGATTGTGCGAAACAAGACAACATAATTGCGTAAGTTAGGTGTGTGAAGTTTGGGGGTGGCAAAAAGTGAAATTGATTCAACACCAGACTTAAATTGATATGATTCCGACAATTCCGCGAATGAGGCTTGGTTTTTTCAATGCAGCGGGCCGTTCAAGATTAAGATGGCCGCGCATGGCGTGGTGGTTTTGCACTCGATAAACAAAAAGCGTTAAAAATTAATGGGGTACTGAAGTCCTGCTTCATGTAGAAAAGTGTTTTTATATCAGTGCTCTAATTTTTCTTAAAATCGGCTTTTAAAGATATATACTAAAAACCAAGCAAATGGCAACGGCGATTGTTCAAGTTAACATTAGTAATTAATCATAAAGGCCAGGGGCCCATTCCCCAAACTCGTGCGTAACCCTACGTGTATACTAACTCATGCGTATGTCCTACATCACAGACCTTTCATACCAGTTAGGCCTACACCAGATGGCCTACACAGTGCTTTGGACAAATGGGTCCACTCAGGCATGACATAGTATGCACGTAGAGTCACGGACCCCAGGCCAGTATACAGATCTGGACACTTAGCATACTATATACATTTTGGTTGGCATTCTCAAAGGGAGTCTAACTTTAGGCCCAGGTTTAAACCAGGGTTAGTCCTACAAGAGTGGACCTTTCTTCCTTTCACCATACTATGAAAGTTGAAAATAACGGGTGAAAAAATTGCTCATGCATGGGCCATTCAAAGCCCATCCATAATGGGGAATTTTCTTACTTGTTACAGCAAACCTTCAGGGTATGTTGAAAAGCAAAAGGTCCACTCATGTAGGACCAACCTGTTTTAAACCTGGTTCTAAAGTTGGACTCCCTTTGAGAATATCAGCCTTAGGAAATAACATGATAAGCTGTGATGTGAACAGAGGAGCATCTTGAACGCTCCTGACATATAGGTTGCAGCATCAGCTTGAAGAAACATCTTCAAAATGAGTAGTGCAACCGCAACCATTGATTGAATGTCATTGCAACACGTGCGCACTGGTCTGGATGCACAGCCTATACCTTGCCCCTGAACACACCCCCGCCGTGTTTACTGTTCAAAGTTCAATTAGCAAATAACATCGACCAAGAGGACTCAGTTTATCTTTAATAACAGAAATTGAAATTGTCCACGTTATTTTACGATAAATTGGGAACGACAAGGTTTTGCGATGGGATTCGTTTTGCTAACTCATTGTTAGCTTACCAAAATAATAGTCTTGCTGAACTATTCTGACCCTTTTCGAATTTAACCAGCAGTTGGAGTAGACGTTCTTTTAGTCGTCTTAGTTAAATACCCACCAAAATCATGCCCAGCTACAAACTAACTTATTTCAACGGTCGTGGCAGAGCCGAGGCTGCAAGAATTTTATTTGAAGTTGCAGGAGTGAAATACGACGATGTGCGAGTTGAGAGAGAAAAATGGCCTGAGTTAAAACCAAGTAGGTCTGCGTCATTTTTCTCATCAGACAGGGCATTAGTTGGTGTTTTTTTTTTTGCTTGAACATTAGCAGTTTTTAGAAGAGGAACAAAACCCTTGAATAAGCGTAAAATGTTTCGCCTTGATGCAGGATCACCATACACAATTAAAATTAGTTGGTCAATCTTATTAAAATATTAGTCATTTCTTATCAGACAATTAGTCTGTAAATTAATGACTAATCTTTAAATCTGGAAGACTAATTTCAAGATGATAGACAAATATTAAAAAAAGCAAAAACCAATCACGATTCTATAAAGACTAAATTCAATTTTACAAAGACTATTTATGTTGAAAGACTAATTGGTGCAACGCGTAATTACTAATTTAAGTAATTCGCTTACCGTAAAATGACTAACTGATACGAAAATGACAAATTGAGTGACTAATTTATTGATGAAAGACTAATGTCAGTTCTTGATTGACGAATCGCGCTGTGGATGGGTTTCCTATGTCCCTGATTTTCATTCTATTCTATATCATATTACACAAATTTGATGAATTTTACATTATGAATTTTTAAAGGTATTTTGTGCTTCTAGCAGTCTCTGTTTTATTAATGATTCGTTAGATACGCTTGGAAAAAGTTTTTTTCTCAAAATTTCAGTCACGAGCAATTATTGGACAAGTGACGTGTCGGACTGTCGAAATGTACCCCAAAATATTATTACTAATTCCTTGCAGAGACGACCGTAATTGCATATCAGATAAGACATGCACACAATAGTAACTGTTAAGAATGAAACAAATATCTTTTGAATTATTTTCAACTTAAAGGGACATAATGGCATGAAAAAAAATGGCATAATGAAAAGGACCTTTACTGAAATCACTTCAACGAGTTTGAAAACAATTTGGATGTTTACATTCCGTAAAAACAGTAAAAACAGGAAGAGTTCCAGGGGGAGGTGGCAGTCTGTAGCAATTTCTGGAACAAGGATGCTGCCATTACTACCAGCATTTACCAAACTTGAAAAAAATGTGGTCATCAGCTCACAGATCATTGCTATTGTGTATGTGCTAACAATTTCCCCACATTTCCAAGAGGTTGGACCCAAAAATTCTGATTCAGCACTCTTCAAACTACCGAAAACCTTCTTCCCCAAACTTCTAGAATTGGATTTTCATTTATAACCCTACTACATAATTTCTTAACCCAAAGTCTGAAGATAGAAATAAAAGTCTTCTGATAGCCTGTTTATCCCTGCAAACAACCACAGCAAACATTCAAGCAAAATAACGCTTAAGCTTTCAAGAAAAATCTTTCCTGAATGTATGGTTTTATTGACACACTCTGTATTATGATTACTTACTTGGAAGGTGATCAAATCAGACAAATTGTAAGAATGGTAGTATGGTTTACATGGAGATAATAGAAGCACCTTTTTGATTGGTTACTCAGAGGGCTATCTTATGTTGTGTCCTGCAATCAGCCAATCAAACAGACTGTCTCACAGGTGGTTTTGTTCGATCGATCCACGAGTAAAAATTCCACATTCCACAAATTGTATATACAGCTTGAAATACCGATATCGGGTTCCTTTCTCAGTTTTTCCCTGTTTGATTGATAAGAGAAGATATCGGTGTAAAAGTGACCTTTATCTCTATCCACCATAGAGTAACGATTTTGATTAATTTTTGTTCATTAAAGAGACACCGTTTGGCCAACTCCCGATCATTGAAATTGACGGCAAAGTAGTGGGTCAGAGTAAAGCAATCGTCAGATACCTGGCAAGAGAGTTTGGTAAGTAACCACGGTAACGGGATCAATAATTGATTAAATTTTAATTACGAGAATGTTCAATGTTTATCGTACACTTAAAGGTTACTCCGTCATTAATCTATCAAAAAAGCACAATACAAGCCACCAGCCAGCGGCAATAAAAAATGAACTATTTTTAATTTCCCTTGCAATTGTCACATAATGTAATCATTCGAAATTCTTTTCAAGTAGAAAGTGGTTTAATTAGGCCATTGGATAAGAGGGAAAATGTTCCGATAAGGATTTTGGTTACGCATATCGGTCCCGCCCGGATATCGGCGAAGTGGTTGATTTATGCATACATAAATAGAAGACATTATAATTTTCAAGACCAAGAGTTGCACATTTTCTTCAAAATTAATAAAAGGCCATCTCAATTTCTTTCCCTGAATAATAGCGCTGTTGACATTCATTAAACAATCCGTTATACAGATTCCTTTTTGTCTGGATGTGTAGAGCCATTGTTACTACCCATGCACCACCCCGATTTAGATCCAGCTATTTGTTCACAAATACCTATCCTCGTTCACGAATAAATAAACTTTGAGCTTCTACTGCGCGCTGAATTAAGACTGACCGTATATTTTCATATCTTCGAAAAGGGAACGAAGACAAAAAACTAATGAAAAAGTCGTTTGGCAGACTGTGATCTAACATATTTGTGCAGGACCATAACCGATAGCTTGCTGCGTAACCCCATTTCTATTCAATTTACCGCGTTTTTAGAAGAAATTCAAAACCATTGGTATTCACCGACCTATATGAAATACAGATAAACAGGTGCCGATCATGGGTGAGACTATTTACATGAGGTTCAGCAATAAGTTACAGGTCGTGATTCTGCACAAAGATGTTTGCTTACAGCTTGCCAAAGAATATTTCTTTCATTACTTTTATTTTCCGATAAATGATGAAATATATGGTCGGAACTTATTGAACTCACAGTAGAAGCTAGAGGTTTGTTTATTCGTGTACGAGGACAGTTCAATCTAAATCAGGGCGGTGACGACACTTGTAATATTTTCAACTTCATGAAAATAATAACGGTTCTGAACTTCCAGATAAAAAAAAAGAAAAAGTGCTTTGTCCTTTGCATATCGGGTGGATTTACTGAATATTAATAGCGCCATTATTTGCTGGAGTCAATGTAGTATGATGTACATCCACTGGTCACTTTAAGGGAAGAAATTGAATTATATTTTATTAATTTTGAAGAAAATGTGGTGTAAAAAAGGTTTTATATATTTAAATTAGTGCATTCCAGCACCATAGTTACTGATTACAATGACGATTGTAGATATGTCAGATATCTCCTTTCTTTAGCACTTATGTCGAGTAAAAGACATTCATTGTGCAGGTAACGAGCTTGTTCTTTGCAGGATACCAACAGAATATTATTAGTTATTAGGCGAGGTTGGGGGCTGATCGGATTGTACCTCGTCGAGGACTCTTTATTCTTAATACAGATTTTTACGTATCAACTCCAAACCAAACCTAATGACGAAGTTTATGATATCATCGAAACCCTAAGTAAAACACTTTATAAATGTTAAAGATAGAAAAACGTCAAATGATAAATTCCCCCCAATACTGCAAGATCCCCTGGCGGGGAGCAAATACGCAACTTAGCTCATTAATATGCACAAATAGTGATGACACAGTTCCCACAATTGTCGTCAAATTTGGACACTGGAATCTGGTAGATGTTCACCTTTTTAGTAATGAGCCGAATGTGCAAATGAGCTCATTTAAAATATACACAAATAATGATGACACGGTACATGGACATTGCTTGCATCCACCACTACCCACAAAGAAAGTTTCGTCAAATTTGGACATGGTAGGTGTTCACCTTTTTAGTAATGAGCCGAATGTGCAAATGAGCTCATTTAAAATATACACAAATAATGATGACACAGTGCATGGGTATTACTTGCATCTACCACTACCCACATACCACGTTTTATCAAGTTTGGATATTGGGATTTGGTAGAAGGTCATCTCTTTAGTTATTTTGAAGAACAGCCTTTTCAATAGGAGAAGAATTGTGCCGCTTGAATGATGTTACAACGAGAATATGGCTTTATTTCGCATTGATACACGTTAAAGGTGCTTGTTCCGATCGTCTTTGGGGCCCCCTGATTTACCCGGAAGTAGTATCAATTTTGATATCAAATGAAAGGTCGTATTTTTCTCATTGTCGTCCTGAAATTTCAGCTTTCAAATCCATTTCTTTCTCAAGATATAGATAAAAAAGTACCATTTTAATGGTTAACCATCAATATTAGCACAGTAGTGAATAGGGCGTTGCACTATGCATTATCGCGTCTGGCATCAAAACCTCAAGTTTGTTTCCCACGTTGTCAGGCTCTCATATCAAGTACAGAACATGATAGACAAAAATCAGAACAAGCACCTTTAATACACCCCACAATTACGGACTCCACAACCCTCTGATACGGGCATTGAGACAAAGGCAAGCACAGAATAATTACAGAGCATAGCCATAGCTATACCCCCCTCCGAGGACAAAAGAAAACCTTCCGAGGACTATTATTCGAAAGAAAATATTTTATGTTTGGTCCTCGGAAGTACATCGTATACAAACTCGCCCAAACACACACACATATGGTGGTATTTTAGCACAAAAAGTCTGCTCTAGGTCCGCTCTAGGTGCGCTCTAGGTGCACTTTAGGTGCACTTTAGGTGCGCTCGGGGTGCGATCTGGTTTTGACACTAGATTCTTGTCTTATAACGGAATAAACTGCATCATAGTATTGACGTTATTCCGTAAAAGAGTAGAAAAGAGATTTTTTCTAGTTTAGTACGTCGCATGAAACCCAAGCGCACCCTGGACTCCCGAGCGCACCTAGAGCGGACTTTTTGTGCTAAAATACCACCATACACACAGACACACAACCCTCCCACAAACACCACCACCACCATCACCAGTCTAAAGTACAGTAAATTGGTTAAGAACTCGTATTTTCTCTTGCTGTATAAACGATGGACATTCATTTTACATTGTACTGGAATGGTTTTGGTTTTGATTGTGCGTTAAAGTTTTTACTTTGTTATATTTTAGATTTGAAATGCCGAAATGTGCCACTAATGTTAAGCCCTTGTAATAGTTGGAATCTGTATTACTTATAGGGCTGTACGGAAGCAATTCGTGGGAAGCATTGGAAATAGACGTAGTATGTGAAACCTTAGATGACTTACTACTACCAGTGATTGGCATTTTCACTGAAAAAGACGAAGAGAAAAAGGTACATGACAAACTAATAATAAATGACAAACTAATGATGTTTATTTCGAACACAATTTTGCAAAAGATAAAAAATGCGTTAATAAAACATAACAATATTAGGTAATTTTTAAATCGTAAAAATATTATCAAACTATGGAGTTACTAGATATACTATAGGATCCAATGAACAAGTGTATGGCACCTGTACTATTACGTCATACTTCAAGTTCAAAATGGAGGCCAAATCCAATCATTTTAAATATGCCCTATAAGAGCAAATACCTGCGATTAAAATAGACCTGAAGTACTTAGGTTATGTTGTTAGACACAATAAATGTATTTCTGATACTTTTAAAATTGTAACATGACTCAATCAATATGGCAGCCAAAAACGTGAACATCTTCAAAAATACTTGACACAAATTTATAAGTATTACAGCCTTCAAATCGAAATCAATGTGTCAATGACATTAAAATAGACATGAAGTACTTAGATTATGTTGTTAGACACAATAAAGTATTTCTGATACTTTTAAAATTGTAACATGACTCAATCAATATGGCAGCCAAAAACGTGAACATCTTCAAAAATACTTAACACAAATTTATTTGTATTACAGCCTTCAAATCAAAATCAATGTGTCAATGAAATTAGAAATGTACCTTTGATCCTAACCAATGTACAACATACATTTTAATTTGTTTAATGCGCCAAAATCGAAATAAAACTAATATGGTGCAAAGTTGTCAAAATACCAAAGGAATTACATTTTTCACATATATTGCACTCAATTTATAATTTGACCCATTTTTATTTATCGGGATTACCTGGTATCAATTGGTTATGATCATAGTACATTTCTAATTGTTTCATTGACACAAGAATTTATACTTGAAGGTAATATTTAGAAATTTATGTCAAGTATTTTTTGAAGATGTTCACGTTTTTGGCTGCCATATGGTGACGTCTGTTACATTTTAAAAGTATCAGAAATATATTTATTGTGTCTAACAAATAATCTAAGTACTTCATATTTATTTTTTATTGCAGATATTTGCTGTAATAGGGCATATTTTAAAATGATTAGACCTGCCTTCCATTTTGAATTTAAAGTATGGCTCAATTGTTACAAGTGCCATGCATTTGATCATTAGGTCATATAGTATATTTATTAACTCCATAGTTTGATAATATAGGATCGAATAGCTAATTATCATCTATGACAACGCCACCTTGGATTTCTCAAAAACGCCCAAGGGTGCTAAGGTGGCACCCGGCAGATTCTAATTCTACATACCATTATCTATCACGTTCAGCCAAAACAATGGTAATACTCAACTTTACAGTCAGGGCATAATTTGGGGACCCATATCTCTCCGACTACAAATATTAATTCTCTTTTCAGAAAGAATTGGTCAAGAAATACTACGGAGAAACGGTTCCATGCCTCCTGAAGAACCTGGAGAAATTGCTAAGTCAAAATAAAGAAGGTGATGGATTTTTCGTTGGCGATAAAGTAAGACTGAAGATTCCCTAGACATCAGATATTATTATTATTATTATTATTATTATTATTATAACCGTATCATTTAAAACAAAGCAACGCTGCAAAATGAAAATGTACGTGCTTTAAACTTGTCTTTATTTAAAAACCACTATCAGTGATCCACCCTGAAGGAGTCAAATACTTGAAATTTGAAGGAATACCCTGAATTGAAGGATTTGTCTGGAGGCTTCGTGTGTTATTTTTTCGACTGAAAATTGACAGAAAAAGCAAGAAAACAACAGTGTTCAAGATTTGAATCTCCATTTGATTACGTATTGTATTAAGTGCTCGTGCGGAAAGTAATGACTAAAATATCTGACTTATCTAGTCTTATCTAAATATCTATCTAGTCTTATCACTCGCGGAGTATGTGCTGAATCACAGATGTAATAATACCTCTACTTGTTACAAACAAGCAACAATCAGATTTTTTTTCGACTTTTTAAAAAAAATGTACAATAGTACTGTTTTAAATGTCAATCAGTCACTAATATTTAGTATGGCAACCCCTGGCATGAATCAGTGCATCAAGACGTCGCGGCATACTGGCCACAAGGTTCTTTATGTTGTCAATGGGCAGAACGTCCCACTCATCGGTCAGAGCCTGACCTAACTCTGTTAATTTGAGAAGATTGTGCCTGTCATTGATGGCTCGGCTAAGGCATCCCAGGCATGCTCGATAGGGTTCATATCAGTGGAGCAAGCAGGCCATGTTATCTGCTCCACCCCCTCTGCCTCAAGAAATTCGGAAGAAATCAGCGACTTTGGCTTGTTTGTACCCTTCCCGTCGGGGTGCAAGCACTTGACAATGTCGTTGGACGAGGCATAACCTAGGGAACCTCTGTGTCAGTTTTTGTTGTAAACGTAACAACCAACTCTGAAAAACCTGGGCTCGTTGTAGCTTGGAGGCAGGGCGTTCAATAGAAATACATTTAAAATTGGGTCTGAAACAAAATTATTCCAACTTTATGAGCAACAGTGTATCAAAAAAGAAAAGCTTGTCTATAAAATTGAGTAAAGTAAGGTAACATTTGGACCTAAAAAGCAAATTGGCTCCTCATTATCATAATTATGAAAATGCAAATTTAATTTAACATAGTACAGTTGTAGAGCAGACCATGATGTACCATCCCAGTTAGTTTCCCTTGAATTGGAGTCAGACGTTGCCGATAATAGTGCTTAAAATCCAACATTTCACCATCCACACACACCTATACTTATATCCCTAACTTCCCTAGAGGAAAATCTGGCGATTACCGCAAAAAGGGAGGTAGCGTTATTTTTCTTGTAAGATCTAACTAGGGCAATTTTCCCCTTAAATGCAGTAAAAGAGACGTTGGGGATATACATGCACACCCACACCCTCCGCTACAGACTGACGGCGTTTCAAGGTCCGAAGAATAAAAATGAAAGGTGCCAATGAAAGAAATAGGCGAGAAAGAGAAATACAAAGAGAGAAAGCAACGGCGAAGTCCAAGTCTAGGGAGACGTTGATCGAGATCAAACGAGTGGAAATGAAGGCTTATGAGAGAAGAAAGAGAGCGGAATAGTGTAAGGAGAGAAAGAAGAATGAATTTGAATGCATATCAATGTTTTGATTAACGTATAGTGATACTGTTGTTTTTGCTGACTTCTTTAATCGCAGGTGTCTCTTGCTGACGTAGCTTTCCTGACAAGCCTTGAATGGGTTCTTACCCCAGACCATCCTGATGTACTCGACGCTTTTCCAAAACTGAAAGCCGTTCACAATCGGATCAAATCTCTTGACAAGATAGCAGCATGGCTCGACAGACGTCCGAAAACTGAATTTTGATTCTGTGTTTTCCTAAAGTGTTTACCTCTACACATTCAAATCTGAGGAGATGGGAGGAAATCTGAAAGACATCGAAATTATTCGTCGTGAATTTTTAATCTTGCATTCACATTTTTTAGAGTCACTGACATGACCTAAATGTAGTTCGAATCATATCTGACTCCAGGCTCGTACGCGCGGGTGGTGCGGTCGCACCCATCCCCCCAAATCCCCCCAAAGAGACAAACGCCCCCTTTTTGCTGATATTCTTTGAAAAACTTCTTTACAATTTTTTAAAAATGTGAGAAGTAAGTCTACTTTTTGCTGATGAGATGGTAAAAACGTCCAAAAAAGACCGTTTTTAAGGTCCACTTTTCTAAAAAGGGTCCATTTTTTTCGAAGACCCGCACCCCTAAAAATCCTGCGTACGGCCCTGTTCTGACCTAATGGCCAGAGACAAGATACCCAGTTCGTTAAAAAGATGTTCATAATTACATAATTATCATATTGTATCATATCAATCTTTTTTCATACATGTAGGGCTAGGTGTAATATATTTTCCTGATATGTTCATCCCGTAGAGTTCTTCGTATGACCAACATGGTATGATAGGTTACAAGGCTTAATTAATCCTTCATCTGTAAACCGATCGCCATAGTATATAGCTAAAAAGTTATGTTTATGGCTTGCCAATCACACCGTCGACACCGATTTTTGTTCCTTCTCGGTCGACACATTTTTCATGTCATCCTCAGTTTTCTTCATAAGTGTATGTATAGTTGGCTGCTGTATTCGATTTAATATTATGAATATTGGAAGCAGTGGCGTAGCCAGGTGGGGGCAAACTCAAAGGGGGGCAGAGTGCCCCCTCTGAAAAAAAAAATCTTGAGGGGAAATCGGGAAATAAAACACGGATATTCATGTTAAATCAGCCCCTTTTCGGATTCTTATGCCCTGAGAACGGGACATTTTTGTTTGTGATAGGGACATTTGTTGCACCTACCGGGAAATTGCCCCCTCGTAACGACCGGGCTGGCTACGCGCGTGATTGGAAGCATTATGCTTTCCACTTGGTTTTGGTTCTTTAAAAAATGTGTCAAATACAATAACTCTGCGAGCATCGTCACTATAACCTTTCGATGTCATATTCAGAGAGGGATTCGAGAAGCACACTCACTGTTAGAAATATTTGTAAATTCACCTGCACGGTTAGTAAATACCTGCAAATTTACACTTGTTAAATTGTCCCTTGCTATCAAATGGACATGTCGGTTGACTTGATTTTAAACCTGAAAGTACACTGAACAAACATACAAACGCACAAATCAAAGCGGTTTTATCAACAAAATGATTACCAAATGTGATTTTTTGACTGTATTTAAAACTATCCTTAAAATTAGGGTAATTACCAGCAGTTGGAGGATGCATCCAAGCTGGCTGTAGGACACCGTGAAATTTACAGTGTCAAATCATATTTTAAATACTGATGTCGGGTCGCTATTTTGCCAAAGTATACTTGCTCCTTTGTTCAGTGTATATTTTATGGCAAACTCTCCTGAAATAATGTATATTTCACTTTCAAAATCAATAAAAGAGGCTGTGAAATTACAGTATTTTACTGTCAGTCTTGCAAGTTTAGTGTTTTCTAACAGTATTGCAGTCTTTAGTTGTTCTGATGTGTTCTGACGTAAACTTTTATTCGTTTGTGCTTAAAAGAATATTTTTACGCACAAAGAATAAGTTTATATTTATTGTACCTGATTCTATATTGAGAGCTGCGTTTTAGCAAATAAGAGACATGAGGAGATTTCCAGAAAGAAGCGCCCCCAATTTTTCTCGAACCTAGGTTTTTTACATATTTGGAATGCTTACCAATGTATTAGATCACACCTGAAGTGAATAAGCCGAATACGCCGTCTTTATGTAATAAGATGATGATTTAGTAGTTTCTGTCGTGCACGACAGAAAGTCAAAGCATGGTTTTCTATGGGGAACGATTACGATAGCAGGCAAGTTCAAAACAAGGTTTGCGGTTTCTTTTGCACCTGTTTGTCCAATAAACCTTCCAAACGTTCTCGGTAGGTGGTCTACAACCGATCCAGTGAAATGTGAGAGAAATTCATATCCTAAAAAAATCTCCTCCTGTCACTTTAAGGTTCTGTTTTTACGCCAATTGTGGTTGACAACATAACATACATCAATCAGCAAACAAAATCGATGATTGTTTTATAGTCATCCAGTGTCATCATATGAAATCCCTCTCCCTTTAATACAAATTAAAAATGTTAATGAGCAAAAAGCTTAAAACAAAGAAAACTTCTACGTCTATCTTAATTGTTTTTTCTTTATATCGAATCCACCGTACAATCCTCCGGAGTACAAACTTATGTGTTCTTCAACATGTACGGTATAACGTTTTCCAACGGTTTCTGAACAATTTTTCCTGCTGAATCTGATTCCGATGGGTGCCAGACGAGAAACCTTTTTGCAATATTTGAAGAAATGACCACCAAAACACTAAGAACTTATCTATTAATCACTCAAAAGCAATTGTGTGCCAGTTCAGTCAAACACCCATTGTGACCAATTAAAATATGATTTGGTAACCACGTAATAAGAAATATAATGCAATACACCATCTGATATTGATCTACTTTTGACAGTAGAATCGTATCTTGGTATTATAAACTAATGCTTTAGCAATTAAAATATTGAGACCATTATGGATCTCTTTCAATAATTTGATAATTAATCAAGTGAATTAACCATTCAAGGTGGCTCCAAAATGGTAGAATTAAGAGCAAGAGCTCCAATGTTTGTGTATATCACTTCACAGCAGTTTAAATATCATAAGATAATCAAAGTGATTAATATCTGCAAGATGGCATTCTAAATGGGCGTCCAATATGGCTGCCAATGTCAGGAAGTACAGGTTTTTACGTTGGATGATCACTTCCAAAAATCACAGTAAGACAAATTTATGTGTCATTGAGTCGTTATATCCCTTACGTCCCTAGAGGAAAATGACTGACGATCACTGCAAAAAAGGAGGTAGCGGTATTTGTGTTATGTAGGAGCACTTTCCTCGTAAACACAAGGCAGGGGTCCGCTCCGTGATTTATGAAAAGTGGCAAAAATGACATTTAGGGATTTAATGGATATATGAAATGGCCCAATATTGCTGCCTAAAACCTACCGAAAACAAAGAGATACATATGTCTAGACTATTAGTCATAGGATTTTTCGCCGCTTTGTGTCATTGCCAGCTATATTGGACACCGATCTTGGATGGCATCTTATATGTATCGATTACTCAGATTAATTAATAATAATTATGTAAACCGATCTGATTGACTTACAGGGATATACACAAACTTTGCAGCGCTAGGTTAAGTTAGCATGCAATTATAGCCAACTTAGAGTATCGGAACTTGGAAGGCATCTTTGATACTATATTGAAGGAATTGATAATCACATTTTTGGAAAATATTTCTTTGGAAAATTTTTTTGGACAATTTCTTTCTCTTAACATTGGGAGTCAAAAGTGGATCACAATCAGACACTATTGTTTTGGCGGCCATATTTAATTTATTGATTGTGTGATTACAGAATCATATGTTACTTGGTCACAATGAATTCTTTAACAAGACAGGCTAAAGTTACTTGAGTGAATAACAAGATGAATTGTTAGTGTTTTGGTGGACATTTTTTTTTGTTTCTACAAAATGCTCAAAGCTTCTCGTCCAGCATCCATCGGATGTAGAATCAGCATAAAACTCTGGTCTAGAAAGCGTTGAGAAATATCTAAAAAAAGGGTTGATCACTTATCAATGAACTGCGGATTGGACTTCACAATTCACACAATTTAACAAATTTTCAGTTTATTTACCGAAGAGTTTTAAAAAAAAATCAAGTATAAAAATAATATATAGCAGGAGACTAATGATAGAGTGTGCTCTTCCGGATGAAATTGTGAATTTTTACACACAAATAGTTTAGGCATTGATAATCCATAAACTTGATGGAAGCACTTGCCAAACCCCCTCTATGGCCCCAACTTGGATTTTAAGGTCACAAAGGGGTCAACATTTTAAAAGGCTCCAATCATGCTGAAAAGCACATGGCACTGTTTCTCAGATTTAGATTACAAAGATTCTAAAAAAAGTATAGTTTACACTATCTATGGCTTACGGGGTTTAAAACTGTAAAAAATGTGACACTAGCAATTTTGGCTTGTACAAGTTAAAAGTTGCTTTGATTCAGGTGATCAGGTAATATGTGGTGCAAATCGTTTCCCTAACTTAGAGGATTGAAATGAGGAATAGTTTGCTTCATCTGTTATTCTTAGTTTTCACCTTATCCAACACAGGTAAATATAATCCAATAGCTGACAATAGCTATTGACTTTGTTTGCCATTTTGGTCAATAACCAAACACGTAAGATAAAACTATTCCTCTATTTCATTCTAAGAACTAAACGAACAATTTGTACCATGTTTTACCAAAATTGGAGCAACTTTTAATTTTTGACGCCTGTACAAAATAAAATCGATCATTTCACCATTTTTTACCACATAACTTCAAAACTATAAGCCATAGGAAGTGTAGCTATACCTTTTTTGAATCCTTGTAACCAGACAAATGTCACGGTGAGCTTTTTAACACAATCGGAACATTTTAAAAATGTTTACCCCTGTGCAAACCTTGAAATCCATGCTGGGGGTTATGAAAGGGGTGTGGAAAGTGCTTCCATCAATTTTTGTCTCGGCAGGAAGACACTGTTGTCTGCTGTTGATGTCTGTTGTCGTGAAAAGGGGTTAACATTTGCTTGTAATATCCACATACTTCGACGGATTTAAACCAAACTTGTGTCACAGGTGCAACATGGGATCCCACATTTGTTGATGAGGTCAAAGGTCACATACCAAGGTCAAAGGTCATGTGAGGTCAAGTTGCAAGATGTAAAATTCGCCTCAATTGAAAAGTTGAACTTCAACTGGAACCAAACATGACTCATAGGTGGAACATGGGATCCCTAATTTGTTGATGAGGTCAAAGGTCACATACCAAGGTCAAAGGTCATGTGAGGTCTATCATTCACAAATCGCGACAGCAGGCGACACAAGCGGTCCGAGGACCGATGTATTTTTTTAATTAGCAATGCAAAGTACTTGTGTGCCAAAACACACAATTTTATCCACATTTGCACACTCACATGTGATCTGTACACTACTAATAAACATGAAAAGCCACAATGCATCAATTATGATATATTGGGTAGACCTTTAATAAATTCTTTAATTACCGATTCACTATTTCAGCACTCATTTCCCTTTTAAACGCATATACACGTCTAGCCCTTTTCTATTCATAGATTATCCATTGTTTCCATTGTTTCCATAAAGTTCGGGGCAACGAACTTTGAAAAACAAAGGTCTGAGTATCGAATTGTGAATGAAAGAAATACAACGGTCAGTGTAGAAACACTATAGGATTCGGTGTAGCAATACCGTCTGCCATTTTTAGTGGTAGGGATTATTTTAATTATAATCGCATTATGGACACCTGCCATGATCATAATATCTGTTTTCAATCAAAACAGATAGTAACGAGACAACATAAAAGTCTGTCAGACTAAATGCGACAGCGTACTGTTATTATTATTAATTTTAAAGCGGCACTGGCACATTTTCAGAAAAATGAAATTTCTTCAATTTGCTCGCAAATGATAGTCTAGGCCATTGGAAGAATAGCGATATATTTTACACACAAAATAACATACCCAAAAACAGATAGGGACATTAATAAGAGACTAAAGACATCCAGGTAATTTGTAGGCTAACTTTTAAGTTTGCCGTAACTTATACAACAAATGTGTCTATTATATGACTATCATAGACTCGTACTCATTGATATTAAAACCACAAAGGTCACAGATCGGTTAAACAAGGTGCATGTCGAGAGAATCAACTCTAGCGTGTGTTTTCTTGTGTTACACGCCATTTCCGCGTCGTCTGCTGAATTAATGTCGCCGGTGACATTAAATATAAAATCGTTCTTTTTCCCTATAAGGCAGCGCTGATTTGGGCTTAATAATTTCAGGTGAGGGCTAATGTATAGAAAATCTTGACAACCATGCAACAATATTATTTTTGAATAATCTAGAGGGCGCACTATTTTTCAAACGTGCCAGTGTCTCTTTAAATGGCGTTTTCAGCAGCAATGACTATTTGCGCCAAGAACCACAACCTCCAATACAAAAAATACTATACCAAAGCCGATAAGGTTGGAAATAAAAAGCAGAAAAATCTGAAATGGGATAGTCATGAGAAGATAGGAATTTATATGCAAGATAATTTATAAAAAAATAAAAACATGCCTGATCGCCTGCACGATCGCCAAGCACGGTAAGTACCAAAAACCTATGCTACAGCCCTACCAAACCACAGCACCTGATTTGGCGTGCCGTACACCCACAATTTAAGGACCCATGCCCCGTGGGCTTCGCTTCAGCAGGTCACCATCTCCCAATTAGGCTTGGCATACCCTCAACACCATGAGTGACATGCAGGCTAACTAGACGAACAATATGATGGACAGAAATGTATAAGGATCATAGACCCTTAATAGTTCTACATTGCTTGACATACGCACTGTTGTTATTTGTGTGTAGCAAGCAGGACTTATTCAAAAATAGATTATGTAGTATCGTATAGAATGGCATTTTACTGGTCAAACGCTCGCACCCTTCGGGGCTCGCCTTGCAAGCGACTAACGGGCTCACCACGCCTGAACAAGACACATTATATCTGATAATGTCCTGCTGCTGATCGGTATCCTTTAACTAATACAAA
Source organism: Ophioderma brevispina (assembly GCA_023653785.1). Classification (NCBI taxonomy): domain Eukaryota; kingdom Metazoa; phylum Echinodermata; class Ophiuroidea; order Amphilepidida; family Ophiodermatidae; genus Ophioderma; species Ophioderma brevispina. Next base: position 6,873 of record JAMKCH010038552.1, on the reverse strand, counting down.
AAATCTCATTATGTGGCGGCAAGATCTATCTTATTCTCAGAGATAGATTTGACCATCTCTGCATCAACTTAATAATAGCTGTATAATTGGATCTGACAATATTTCAGCACAATCCGAAATACTACCATTGGTTGGATCACTGGCTAGCTTTAAAAGCTTTAAACTGGCTTCTAAACCCCAATTAAACAATTATACCTCTTTGTGCTGGACATTGAACCTTTTGCACATTACAAAAAAAGTTACGTGTTTTTGAGATAAGGGTGTACTTTAGCTGCTGATAAGTAATATTGTACAAAATCATGTGAAAGTGAATCTATATAAAATCTCTTCAAGAAATGCAAGGTTTATAAAAAAATCTCGCCTTAAATCCCTCACGTACCGTCTTTTTAAGCAGATGATCGATCTTTGGAAGTGGTAAAAGGGCTCCCGTTTCAATATTGCAGTTATCACGGCAAATGTTATTTTTATCTAGCTTAAAAAAGCTAATAAAATTTTTTTTTTAAATTAAAAATGGTGTGATAAATATTCATAGTTAAAGGCCTCGTCCCCCGCCGACCTTATCAAAAAAAAAGTTGAGATTTTTCATATGAGCTTAAATCGTTATCCTTGGTCAATGAGTTAAGATGTTTAGGTCACAGCTTGCCAAAACATTTCAAGCTTTTTTTGTCTCTTTTTTTTTTTGTTTTAAGCAAAGCCAAATATTCTATTTTAATCCTAGAACTCCACCAATAAATTTGCACCATTTTTTATCCAAATCGGGCATCTTTAAAATTTGACCCCTGTACAGCTGAAATTGACCTTTTATTGATTTTTGTGTTTTAGCTAGGCTCTTAAAAACTTTGCATAGTGGGATAGACAAAACTTACCTTTCTGACACGATTTTTGAACAATTTAAAATTTGACCTTGTACAAACTTTGTCATGGCCCTCTCCTTAAAACACCATTTGCGGCAATTAAGAATCACGTTTCAAGGATCCCTGCCAGACTGTCTACTTATTTAATCAATTCAAACCTTTTGCACTCGAGATGTGTTACAAATGTCTGCTAGCTCCTGGGCTATAATCGGCCAGGTTTATCTGGAATAATAAAAATCTACCGTTAATATTATGAACGGCACTCCATCTAAAGTTTACGGAAAACGATCTTATACTGGGGCAAATTTAAGCCACCACGTTCGTCTACCGCACAGAGAAAAGAAGAGAAATCGGTTTAGTTATTCCAGTATGGATCGCCTTTCTTCTGTAATAAAGACGCAGGGGTAGGTTGCATGTATGCGGGGATTCTGTCGGCTAATACAGTAACCTATACATCAAAATATAAATAAAAAATTAAATAAAATAAATAAATAAACAACATATAAATAAAATAAATATAATATACAATATAATAAATAATTATTTATCAATATAATAAGATTAATTATTTTTGAGAACAATGTGGCAGGGGGGATATAGTCCTCAGGAATTCACAGTCCACCTGCAAAAGGTGAAGAATAAGGGCATTCAGGGCTTTAGTCCGTATAAGAGGCTAGAAATTATGTCTTGGTTTCTGGAACTGAAAGCCAAGATCAACTTTTTTAGTCCTGTAGGCAGCCCAACGTGGTTGGACTTATCATAGACATTAAAAAATTGGCTTGTGACGGGTGAAAGGCGTGATCGTGATTGGGAAGGATCAGATCAAACAAATAAAGCTAAAACAAGAAAGGGCATCTCGTTTCAGTTGAATCTTCACGCACATTAGCAAGCTTTATTCCCTTGTAGTCTCCTTTTACATTGCTCTACTTTTGACTAAATCGTACGTTTAAAAAGTCCATATTTGCTTTATGCATGTTTTTTTTTACACAGACACAATCTTTTTGAAGAGCCCGCCCACCACATTTTCAAACTTTGATATTTTTTGCCACAGTTGTGTTGGTAATTGTCTGTTCCGGTCGTTACGTGGAACATGCAATTATGGGTTAAAACCTGGCCCTTGATTCTGTTGCCACGGACCATACATTCCAGCACAAGTAAAGTTCAATATGAATGAAGCCATCTTAGTATAGGTTTTCCAGTTCTGCGATTTTACACAATGTTATCCCGAATTTCCAAGAATTGTTTAGTCAATTCGTTACGATTTCGTCATTGGTCATCCGGATTCATATAAATATCATGCGCATTCGTCGTCAAGGCCTGCGGGGGGAGGGGTATAATGCATGGAGTTAACAGTGGCCTAACATGGGGAAATGGACTAGTACTTACACCCTCCTAAACAGGATTATCAGTGACGTTTTCTATGGCTTGGCAATTTTTTAGAGAGGGTGCGCTCTAAATTTAACATGGATTTTAAATAATTCGAAAAGTTTGTTTATATATATATATATATATATATATATATATATACTTATATATATATATATATAATGTGAGGACATACAAAAAGTAATGGACATACGACTCAACATGATATTATGTCATGGAATACGTATATAAGAGGAGAATATGGGCAAGCGGCGTGCAAATACTGTAGTGACAAAGCCAACGTTTCGGCCGTTAGGACTTTGTCAAAGTCTTTCCCGAACCTCCCATCCTGTCTTTTCGTCATCCCCGGAGTCTCAGAGACCTTCTGATTAATGCAGGTCTTTCCCACCTGAAACGGACGACGAAGAGTCGAATGTGGTTTACCCAAGTGTCCGGCCGAAAAAAATGCATGTATGTATTCATTACGTAGGCAAAAAAAAATCACCATCACCGTCACTCATGAGTCTTTTCAATCACTAACCAACTCCATTGAAACGTCCTGGCTCATCTACCTGATTACGTGCAAGCATGTCAAAACAATAGGTTGGTTAAAACTACCACTTCATTATACACTCGTTTTAATAACATAGCTCCGACATTAAAACTCACAACACACCTAAGGGCAAATCCTTACCCCTGGCTAAACCATTCAATTTACCCCAACACTCGATTAACGACATTTGGCGTCTTATGGCTATCGAAAGAAGAAATCACATCACAAAGAACTATCATTTGCACCTGTGTGAATATTTGGATTAACAAACTCCAACCAAACAACTCACGCGGGCTTTAATGTTGACCCGTAACCCCACTTCCGGTCCTTGTCCGTACCCGTTCATCCGCTCACGTTGTGTCTCACGCCCCTCGTTGATTTTCTGGGACTATTCATTTTCACCATTATTCCATCTTCTTGTACCGGTAGGATCATCACCTCTCTGTTTGGTAAGACAAACTTTTTTCATTTTCTTTTACTCCTCCATCTGGATTTTCCACTTTTGCATCTTGTTGTGGTGATAGTTTTGTGTATCCAACCTTTCACCTCTTTATAACCCCATTTCCGTGTCCCCTTTTCATTTCAGCCTTGACAAAACGTTGGCTTTGTACTTACAGTATTTGCAACGCTCCGCTGTCCAATATTCTCTATCTCTCTCTCTTCTCTCTCTCTCTCTCTCTCATATATATAATATCTATATATAATATATATAATAATAGTCTTATATATTATTCTAAAGTATATATATATATATATATATATGTTATATATATAGATGATATGTCAAAATTATAAAACAAGTTTTACTGTTCACAATATAATTAGAAATAGATATGATTGGAAGCAGAATCAATATTTGGCTAAACACAAACAGAAAGTATGAAAAGTAAGAAAAGAAAATACAACCCCGAAACACCTGACGAAATGAAAGACAAATTGTTTTGAAACCCAGGGACCAAAGAAGTAACCAACTACCATTATATTCGCCGTTTTGAAGGTCGGGACTAAATTCATAACACGAGACGAAATTGAAGACAATAGCTTGACGTCGTTTGACCATCGACTATATGGAAATGTCAAAGACGAAATCGGTTGGCCAAGTACAGTGGTCGATTTTTTGGGACACGAATTGGAACTAAGCAATTGTTGAATTAGGATGAAGATGTACGAATCGAAAGGGGAAACCTGGAGTTGTTCGATTTTTATTTTTGTACTCTCTATCACCACCTTCATTTCTTTGGCCTACCTCTGGTCAATGGAACCAATTCCAGATCGTTATTATAATAGTTGGTTTCAAGTAATGCATCTTAATGGTCCCATTAGGACTTAGTTTAACTTTTAAAGGCTTTTACAGGCTTTTATCCTCTTGTTTCTTTCATGTTTTGCACTTTTTGCTCATTTGTATATTATCTTTAAGAAGAAACAAATAATTTATGCTTGTTGGAAGGACAATGGATTTCACTTGTAGTGATCAACAAATTAACAAATTTTTCTATAAATCATTGTTGTTTGTTTTTGTCAATTTTAAAATATGTTGACGTCCATGCATTATGAAAATTGGTTTTCGATAGATATGAAGCTGGGGAGTAGAAATTAACACAAATGAAGAATATGAGCAATTACAAAAATGTCCAAATCACACTGGTGAAATTGCAAACAGTCATAATCTTTAAAAATTTCACCCACTCCAAACAATGTCTTGAAGAGGAGCACCACTAAACAGTCAATCTCTGATACAAGTGTGTCTTTAATGAAACACCTGGCATGATGGATTGTTCAGCCTGGTTAGAAACTATTTTGTAGTTTACCATTATAGTGGTAAGTTAAAATTATTTTTGGTGACAAATATGTTCCTCCTGTGAAAAAAAAATACATTCAACTTTTGGTCCATGCATAGGTGTCCTACATTATGTGTCATTTCCTCGCTCCCAAAAGTGCTATGGTCCTGCAAACTGAAAGTTCGTGTGAGTTCACAGAGAAGGCATGTTCCACCTTACACCGGACAGAGTACAGTATATTATACCTGCGAACGACAATGCTGAAAAGTGCGTATTTATCATAAAATATGTGATTTTGTAATTAGAAATGACATCCCCGATTGCACTTATTAATAGCAGAGCTAGAAAAGCTAAGTTTATGTCATTCCATGATGAAATAGTGCCACCTCAAGAAAATTACCGTCTAATTTAACTTGTCTGAACCGACGGAACAACTAATGGATGAGCGTAGACACGTACATGGCGCAATTTCCCGGTTATTCCATATTGGAAGGACGTTTCCAGCAGCCGATGAATTATTATATCGGATATCTCCGATATTATTTATTCTAATTACAGCTCACGATGGATATTGTGCTAAAACTGATTTACTTTGGATCCAATAGGGACCAAGCTGTCAAAAAATTATTTGCATAAATTTACAGAAATATTCATATCCTTTGTTATTTTAAACTGAATAAAGCGCAATACAAAGGTAGGCGTTAAGGGGGACATGGGATTTCATCCTAACGCCGCAATGAAGGAATAACAAAAGCCAATTTCGCCCTAACCTACATTGTATGGTTGAGGCAATTTCGCCCTATCCTACATTGTATGGTTGAGGCAATTTCGCCCTAACCTACATTGTATGGTTGAGGCAATTTCGCCATATCCTACATTGTATGGTTGTAACAACAACAATAATAATAATAATAATAATAATAACCAGATGGTCCCCGGGGGCGGTCCCCGGGTTTCGCGATCACCTGGATTTCGCGATCGCCTGGCTTGAATGGCCCGGCATCAAAAATTGACCCCACCAAGTTTCATGTCTATACACCAACGTTGGACCTCTTTTGACCTTGAATGACCTCTGATGACCTTTGATCCAATAACTATAATACAAACTCGGTCTTCGGACTGTCAAGGGGCACCCACACACCAAGTCTCAGGAACGTGCGACCCTTGGTCTCCCAGAAAATAGACGCGGTCAGACAGACAGACAGACACACACACACACAGACAAACCACCGGTATTATAAATAATAATAATAATAAACATTTATCTGGTGCTCTATTGAGAAAACAGCTACTTTCAAAGCTTAATATTAAACAAACATCATGCAAACAAATATAGGTCTACTGGCGGGGCCTCTCTGATTTTAACTGGAAACTTGTTTCAGAGTCGACGGCCGATCTTATTAAGTGACCCGTCATCAAATCTAGGCCAAGCCTTGTTGTAACCACTGACCTCTACACATGGATAGCGGGTCTGAGTCACCGATTGAAACAACAGGAAGTTGATTTTTGCCCTTCGCAATATGGCGGGAAATAATGCATACACCTGCTGGTGCACATATTCCACACAGATGTATTCAACAAAAAGTATTGGAAAACCTAGTCTTTTTTCTTGAACGTGATACTCAAAACGGTTTACTTATGTTGAGATTTGTACCTTTTTTGAGACAGGCTGTAAGTGTCACGGAAATCAATCAATATATGTGGATACACCAAGCAATTTTATAATTCTGACCATTTGTCAAAAACAGAATTAAACATTGATTAGATAGGAATTGTAATGTATAGCTAAAAGGACTAATCAAAGTAATCGACTGCAACCTAATATAAGACTTGAGTTAAAATGATCAATAAAAAATAATTCATTCAAATACCCTTATGTTCTGGTTGGAATACAATACCAAAATATAATCAAATACAGAACTGCACATGATGTCTCACTTACCATTCGCCACCATGCTTTGTATGATTATTCCACATTGCCCAGGTGGGTTTTCTGCGTCTTGTATAATAAACAATCTGTGATTAAGACCTATCCAATCCAAAACCAGCCGAAATGAAAAATCCTGCCAAGGAAAGAAAAATTGAAATACTGTTGGTAAACTGATTTATTTTTTTTTTTTGTTGATTAAAGAGGTCATTTCATGATCCACAGTCTCGTTCCCCAACTTACATTAAAAAGTTGAGAATTTCATGTATTGTATGCGCACCTGATCTGATGTATATTCGGTAGACCTTTGCAAGAAATTCGAAATTGTGTATTTTCAGTCCGTCAGCGGACAGGATATTAAAGCAATAACAGCACATTTTTTGAAGAGCGCCACCA